>PVHP010006165.1:0-60845 GCA_004024765.1 Zapus hudsonius
ACACTCACAGCAGGGAGCGGCCACCAGGCAGAGCAGCAGCCCCAGGACAGCCATGCTGGAGGAAGGCTCCCCTGAGCAGGAGATGGGGCTCCTCAGCCAGGGTTGTGCTTTCAACAGGAGCCTAGAGGCCTGCTTTGCATCGGGAGGAGCCTGTGCACAGGGCAAGGTGTCTACTGGTTCTTTCAAGCAATGCAGAATTGCCGGTGCTGCTCAGAGGAAGTGGAGACACACACCTCAGGGACCTGCCTGGGTCTTGTATTTGCAAGCTGTCAGGATGGTGTGGGTCAGCTGCACAGGCCTTTGTGTTGGGACCTGGGGGAATGCTTGACAGTGAGTCCACGTCATGCAGTGGAGGAAGAGCCATCGACAACATTCTTACTGCAGTTGGCATCTCATCTCTGCACATTTCGGAGGAAGATTTAGGATGCGACATCGGGATGTGTTGTACATGTGTTCTTGGTGAAAATCGACCATCTGCAAGGACAGTTTAAAATCCTTTTTCTGGATCTCAGTGGGATCAAATATATTCTCGTCGCTCATGTAAAATCCAATCTGCATCGAAGCACATCACAGACATTCAGTGAATGGGATTTCTAATGGTCCTCTGAGAGATCTGAGGGAATGATTTGTTTCCATATCATTGAAATCACAATACGTATTTGTCCACACAGGTACACTATACCAGGGGCCAGACTGTAATCTTTGTTGACTTGTGTACTTGTCTCTGGTTTTTCCTCCATCTCTCACTCATGCTTTCTCTCTTCTCATGTGGCAAATAACTAAAGATTCCTTAATGTGCTCATACAATTAATTGGTGAGTGATATTAAATACAAACATTTTGAAAACCCTGTTAAAATCAGACTATGAGGGGATGGGGAGATTGCTCAGTGGTTAAAGTTGCTTTTTTTTTCAAAGCTGGTGGGTTGGGATTCTATTCCCCAGTTCCCACATAAAGCCAGATACATCAAGCGACTAACGCCTCTGGATTTGTTTTCGTGGCAATTGGCCTTTTTTGCCTGTGTTCTCCCTTATTGCCATCTGGATGCAGCTGAAGTCTGGGAGGGGACAGATCCAATTAAGTTCAGCCAAAATCAGGGCCTGGCCACTGTGTGGTGGCTGTGCATGGGGCTGCTGCACAGAGCTGGACTCCATTCTTAGGCTGTGGCCAGTGTGGGGACAGCCTGGCTGAAGATCCAGCTGCAAGCAGGGCCCCGCCTTTCTGTGTTGGCAGAGTGGAAAAGTTGTCCTCAGGGCTGGCTGGGGAAGTCGTGTGCCTGGGCTGGTCGCCATTTGGAGGTGGCTGTGGCCTGAGTGGGTTTTGTCCAGCTGTAAGCAGGGCCCCACCATTGTGAGTTGACCAAATGCAGAAATCAGGGACCAGGGTTGTTTACCGTTCTGACAGATTAATTTTGACCAATCTGGCCACCCTCAACTGCTAATGTTGCTGCCTCCTCAATAATACAGCTGATCTTGAGACGGGCAGACCTCAACACAAAACAAACAACACAGAACACCCAGCAATGGGATCCACAGCAAGATTACCTAATCCCACATGGAAGCCTCCAAAGAAAGATTAGATTAGAGAGGGTTGGAGAGATGGCTCAGGGGTTAAGGCACTTGCCTCCAGTGCCTAAGGCCCCCGGTTCAATTCCCCAGGACCCATATAGGCCAGACCCACAGGGTGATGGCCCTGGTATTCTCTCTGTCTCTCTCTCTCTCTGCTTGAAAATGAATAAATAAAATATTTTTTAAAAAAGGAAAGAAAGATTAGAGAAACCAAGACATGGAAGCTGAAAGGGAAATGTTAGCAAGCATTTTAAATGAACTTAATGTAATCATGAACAACCATCTATTGGAATGGAGAGAAACTTGTCAAACAGTGATCCAACCTAAACTCCAAGAATGGTTGATGGAAATGGAAGAAAAGCAGCCTAAAGAATTCAAGTTAAAAATCAAAGGTTGGCTCACTGAATCAGAGGAGAGGCACAGAAAATAATCCAAAAGGACAGACAAAAGAAATGGAAGATTATCGACAAAATCAACTCAATTGATGGCTGAAGGAAACCAGAGAATCAGGAAACAGTCCTGCATAGATGTCTTAATGAAATTGAAGACACTCAGTAAGAGAACAAAAGAAGGCTAAAGGACTTTGAAGAGAATCAACAAATAAATGAGCTCATGGGCCAACGGAACAGGCTCAACCAGGACATACATAAATGCAGGGGCAAACTACAAGAGACGATATAGAGGTTGATTCAAGAAATGAAAATGGAACTTAAGCAAGAAATGGAAATGCTGAAGAAAAACAGAACAAAAACAAAAATGAAGTAACTCTTAAAAGCATTCCAGGAAACCCTCACTAACAGAGTAGACACATAGAGGACAGAATATCAGAACTGGAGGACAGGAAAGAAGAATTCGATTGTGATTCCACAACCTGCCAAGTTCAAAAAATGTGCAAACAGAATGTGAGGGAACCTTGGGACACCTTAAAAAGACCAGATATTTGAATAATAGGGAGACAGGAAGGGGAAGAAATAAAGGTCAAAATCATAGATGTTGTAGCCATCTTTCTTATTGCTGACACTAAATAGGGCACCAAAGCAGCTGGTGGGAGGAATGCTCTCATTTTGGCTTACAGACTCAAGGAGAAGCTCCATGATGGGAGGGAAAATGATGGCATGAGCAAGTGTGGACATCACCTCTCCACAGCACTGCAAACAGTGGCAGAAAGATGTGCAAAAAGCTGTCAAAGGGAAGCTGACTATAACCCCCGTAAGACCACCATCCCAAAACACAACTCTAACAAAGGTACAATTCCAAAACTGTCATCAGCTAGGGAGCTCAACCATTCAGAAAACATTAATTTTATGGGGAACATTTAAATTGAAACACTACAATTTGCCCCTGCCCCCCCATAAAGTGATAACCATACATGATGTAAAATGCAATGCATTCAGCTCAACTCCAAAAGTTCCCAGAGTTTTCTCAGTCCCTGTGATTCTCAAAAATCCTCATAATCCAAGAACTTTCAACTGAGGCATAATACAATAAATAAATACATAAATAAATAAAACATAATGGCCCAGAACAAATTCACACTAAAAAGATGTCATTGGGCATAGCAAAGATAGATTGATCAAATAAAAGACTTAAACAGGGCAACATCAAACTCTGACCTCAGACCTGATAATAACTAGTGATAGTTCTTTGTAGTTTCAATTCTGCCCCCCCCCCCAGCTTGGCTAATCAGTCTGGGAAAACTTCATCCAGTGCTGCCATTTCTTGGCAGCCATCATATAGTCCTGGCATCTCCATTGGGTCTCGACTGCAAGAGAGGGCTCATCCTCAGGGCACCATCAGCCTTTATGAAGATAATCCGACAGGCCTGCTTCACACTGCCCATGGCCATTTCCAAAACACAAACTGTGTTGCAAATCCAATGACCCTCTCTTCCTGCATGTTTTATACTTCATAGTACCAGTTGGGCTACCTACTTGTTAATACAGGGGGGACCAAAGTCAACTCTGAAGAGAAGAAAAATTTCAGAATTTAGGCCCCTTACTTCAAATGAGTCCACAATCTTCTTCCTGTCACAATAAAGATCATCTGGCCCAATCTCAATGGCTGTAATCTCTGAAACAATCGCAGCTGAACAGGCAGCAGTTTTGCCCCACAGAGTTCATTTCTTTCTGTGCCACCTCCATGTGCTCACAGTCCATGTCTATACAAAGCAACTCTGAACAAATTCTCAGGACACAGCCAGGAAGCCTCTCACACAAGATGTTTCTGGTACAGTACTGATAAAGTTCTTTCAACCCTCATAAATCAAACCTCACAGTCCATAGTTTTTACTGCATTCTGGTCTTTCAACTCTGACCAGAATGGTTCATCCAGCTGTACTTACAGCACTGAAAGGTGTCTCTTAGGCCAAGGAATGGTGCAATCTATGGAAATCGATACATGTAATTTTCCACATAAATAAGCTTAAACCCAAGAATCACATGATTATTTCAATAGACTTTAGGAAGGCCTTTGACAAAATACAGCACCCTTCATGATTAAAACACTGGAAAGACCAGGAATGGAGGGAACATATCTCAATATAATACAGAGTATTTATAATTCACCTGAGGCCCAAATCATACTAAATGTGGAAAAACTTTAATTGTTCCCCATTAGGACCTGGAACAAGACAGGGGTGCTCACTCTCAGCATTTATTTTCCACACAATTCAGTTTTCGCTCAAGAAATAAGACAAGAGAAACAAGTAAAATAAATGGATACAAATTGGCAAGGAAGAAGTTAAACTAGCCCTATTTGGAGATGACATGATTCTATATATAAGTGACCCAAAAGACCCCACCAAAACTTCTAAAGGTAATAATAACTTGCAATAAGTTGTCAGAATACAAAATCAATACACAAAAATCAGTAGCCTTCCTATACACCAAATATAAGCATGTAGAAAAAGAGAAAAATAATGCTATCTCATTTTCAATAACCATAAAATATTAAATACCTTGGAATATCTCTAATCAAGGAAGGGAAAGACCTACACAAAAAAAACCATAAACACACTGAAAGATGAAATTAAGGATGATAGAAGAAAATGGAATAGGCTCATGGACTGGCAGAATTCATTTTGTGAAAATTCTATCCAATGAAAAGTATTATACAAATTCAATGCAATTCCAATAAAAATTCCAGCAACGTTCATCACAGAGTGAAGAATAGTCTCAAAATCTGTAGGCAAGAAAAAATAGTTTGGATAGCCTAAAGTATCCTCAGCAAAAGAAATAAGCCAGGAGGTGACATTAGCAATATGCAAAGACTGGATAGTGCAACAATGTTGCGAAAAGTTTCCATTATTTCACAGACAAAAAAGTGTATAATATTATATTGATTATGAGTTTGACAGGACCTAGAATCCTCCTGGGCCGGGTTATCTTGAGTAGATTGACTGAAGTAGGAAGACCCACTTAACAGCTAACACTTCACTGGTTCCTGGGCTGGGGTCCAGGACTGTCTGAAAAGATGAGCTCAAGCATTCCTCGTTCTGCGTCCTGACAGAGACACACTGTGAGCAGATGCATCAAGCCTTCACACCGTGGCGGAAGGTGACCTGAAGCTGTAAGCTGAAAGCAACCATTGCGCTCTTTAAGAAAAAACGAGAAAAATCTCCACACCTGCTCTGAGTCCCTGTCCTTGGTGTGTCCCCCCGCCCCCTGCTGGCCTTGGCTGACATTGCAGGAAGGTTAGTGTCTGGGCTCACCATGAAGTCCCCTCACTGTGTCTTGCACAGTAATAGGTGGCTGTGTCCTCTGTGCTGACCGAGCTCAGCTGCAGGGAGAACTGGTTCCTGGACGTGTCTCTGGAGATGGTGACTCGGCTCTTGAGGGATGGACTGTAGTTAGTGCTCCCACCAGAACTTATGTAGCCCATCCATTCCAATGTCTTCCCTGGGGGCTGCCTGATCCAGTTCCAATAGTAACCACTGGTAATGGAGTAACCAGAGACGGTGCAGGTGAGGGACAGGGTCTGTGAGGGCTTCACCAGGCCAGGTCCTGACTCCTGCAGCTGCACCTGGGAAAGGATGCCTGAGAACAAAAATTAAATTAAATTAAATTTTTTAAAAAGTCACCTGCTTTCATAATTTCCCCATGGAAACATTTGTGACATCAGGGACACTCACACTGGGGTATTGTCACCAGGCACAGGAAAAGACCCAACACTCTCATCTTCTGGACCACAAGCCTTCCTCCTCAGTGATCGGCCAAGTGTGAGAAGAGGGTTGTGACCACCCACAGCCCTGGAGGGGAATTTAAGACAGAATATGAAGATTAATTTGCATATGTGGAATGTTGTCTTTATGTGTGAGCACAGAGCAAGCCAGGCTTCCTTGTACTTAACTCTCCCGTGGAGTGTCTGTCCAGTGAAATCTCAAGGGAAGACATTAATGGGCCTATTAGACTAAGTCATCCCATTGTGTCACATCTGTTCTACTCTTGTGGACAGAATCAACACAGCAGATGGGAGGCTCTGTGGTCTTCATTAGGGTTGTTATAATACCACTTTGTCCTCATTGGGGACTCCCCAGACCTATGCTTGTAAACTGCATCCTGTGCAAGGTCACCTCACCTGTCTTGGTGAAAAAGGAGTTCTGGGGACTTTCTCTTCCAGGACGGGCATTGTCCGTTGGCATGAGGGCAGTTGTGTGCCATCCAGTCAGAGACAGAGCCCTTCTACCCCTGATATACCAGGGAAGAGAGGCAAGGAGATATACCCACTGGCCACCAAAGTCCATCTTCAGGGTTAAGAATAGAGGCAGAGGAATGTGTGTCTATGCAGTCCTGGTCAATGTAAGGCTCTACATATCACCGGGCAGTGAAATTGCAGGAGACATGCTCTCGACACCATGCCTTCCCTGTAGCGTCTCCTTGAGCTGTAAGCCAAAACAAACCCTTCCCTTCCTTAAGTTGCTTTGGTCAGATATTTTTTTCTCACAGCAACAAGTTACTAGTAAAGGCTGTTGCACGTTTGCTCTGAAGATGAGATGGGCATGAGAGCAAGGTCAGGAGAGCCAGTGACTGGAGGTGACAGGGGAGGACTGAAAGATCTCATTCTGCTCCGTTCACATGTTGCATCAGGAGAGCTGAGAGTGTGTGAAGCTGTGGGAATGATTCATCTGTTACAAAACTGCCCAAGCTTTCTATCTTCCCCTTTCACTGCCTCACTCCATGAGGACAAGCTCAAGGCAGTGGAAGAATTGCTGAATATAGTAAATTTACCTGAGACAAACTCGTAGCCCTGTCTGGGCTTATATCCTTACCGCATAGTAACTGCGAAGGGGTTTTTCTTTCCTGACAGAATGACTTAATGTCAGGGGCAAGGAGAGAGGTACCCTTGTAGGAGGTGAGACACTAACTCTCTCAGGAAGACCCACACCGTGACCCTGCCCTAGCTTTCTAGGGCATAAAAGTTAACCTTGTCTATGGTGAGAACTGTGTCCAGTTCACAGAACTCTGAGAACATTTCTTGATGTGTTAAGTTTACTTGAATCAGCCTTTTTCAAAGGCTGTATGCTTTTCTATCCCATGAATTCATGAAGCTTTAGGGAAAATGATGGAAAACTAGGAACTAACTATCTGGTTGGCAGGACTTTTATTGTGTTTTCGACATTTCCTTGACTCCAGTATCAGAGAGCATTTAAATTGTTGGGATCCATTGACTTTTGAATGTGCAACTGAAATTTGTACACGTAGTTCAGCGAAAGTCAGATTCTTGTCTAGGATTTGATTTTCCTACATTAATTCTAAGGTTGGATTATGAAGAATAATTGGCAGTACTTTGCTCTAACCCACAAGCTGGAAAGAACGATAAGTGAGTGTCAGGCAATGGGCCAGTGAGGTGTCCCTTGTGTTCTGATTGACCCTGGTGGGCTGCCCTGTGTAGCACAGGGGCAACAGGTAAACAGGGGTCCTCCTTCTTAACCCCATGGAAAGTCCAAAGATTCAGTCACTGACCCAGAGCATCAGCAGGTTCTCAGGAAAATACTTTGACTCCAGAGCACTACATGTTGCATTTGCTATTCTGAAGTGGTGGGCATGGTCCTGTCTCCTGCACAGTTGTGAAATCTCTGCTCTTTCCCTGGGAGAGAATGACAATATGAACAAGGATGGGGCACGCTCTTGCCAAGACCTCTGCCATAGAGAAAATCAGATTACATTCATGAAGTAAAACTCACCCTGCATTCATGCATTATGAAATGGAAACTTTATGCTGCTGTGTGTCAGGAGGAGAGGGATGCCATCACTGTGACAGTAGAAATTGCCATAGTTTCAGGTGGCATCTTATGATAGAGGTAAAGCTGTGATTTCCAATGAAAGCCCACGTGCTACCCTGGAGTGTACTTCTCATAGCTGTGGCTTCAGGAGTCACAGTGTGTGTAGACCTTGAGTGCAGTAGCTATGCACTGAGATTCAGTGCATGGCGTCTGTTTGAGAGGTAAACCCAGTAATCCCTCCAGCTTCACTTGCTCTCATATCTTCCTGAGTCCCACACACTGCTGTACCAGTAAGTCCCACTGAGGCTGAAGATAAAAGGTTCTCCAGCATTCGTAAGTGTCTGTGCCCATGAAAGCCACTTGCGCTCTGTGTGATGGTCAGAGTGTATCCTATCGTGAAAGGTATAGATCACAATGAATATCAAAACCTTTCTGTATTTGGACACTTCAAATGTCAGTACACAGAATTTCTATAGACTGCTCCCCTGGGAAATAAGTTCTGGGAGACAGAGAGGCGGCCCGAGACACAGAAGGCCCAGTTTCATGCTCCTGTTTGTAGGGAGACCCTGAGAAGTGTGGGTCCCGAGCATCCTCTTCGGGTCCTGAGCACCTTGCATGGCTGTTTGTGCCTAAACTCACCATAGCCTCAATGTGCCTCTTGTGCCGTCATATAGGGCAGTGTCCTCAGATCTCAGACTGTTCATTTGCAGGTACAGGTATCTTTGGAATGTCTCTGGAGACGATGACTCAGTCCCTGTCTGAGTCTGTATGGTATTTGACACTTCCATCATATGATTAAGCTGCCGCCCCTTCCCTCCAGCCCCTTCCCTAGAGCCTGGCAGACTATAGTCACTGAAGGTGAATCGCAGAGTCTCAGGAACCCCCCAGGATGTACCAAACCTCCCCTGACTCCAGTTTCATTTTGCACTAGATACCTGTAAGCACAGAGAATCCCGGTCAGGAAGCCGCCACATATGGCAACTGTCCCTCTCACTCATGTCAACTCACACACTTAGCAGCTCGTGTTTTCCTAAATTACCTTTTAGAAGCGTCGGGAAAAAAACAACACCCGAGCCCCAACTCCACGGTGAGTGATCTGTGCTCAGTGCTGATGACTGATGGGAACATCGGGAATTCAGGGCTGGGCTCCTCGGTCAGGGCTGCAGGGTCAGGGCTGGGCAGGTTTTCGGGAGCACAGGGAGGCTCTATTTGCATGTCCTTCTGCCATATCGGGAGCGCTGGCTGTGCCCATCAGAGACCCTGTGCTCAGAGTTGATCTGAGACTCCTGAAGGACATTGTAAGAATGATGGAATTTAATCTGGGTATCTCAGTGTGCGATTGTTTCTTCAGGATTCAGCTCCTTTCATCTTATTTCTGTGCACCTGCACAGAACATGGATGTGTGCAGCACTATCATCTTGGTACAGATGCTGGATTCAAATCGTTACACAAGCATTGGTGTTCTGGACAGGAGCTCTGCTCTGATGTTTGTCCTGCGTTCCTCAGTGCTGGACGGCTTTGTTTTCATGCAGCATTGGGACAGAGTCAGACATCAATCACTTGACCTCCATAACCTCCTCATTCACTTGGAAGACCACCATGCCGTAGGCCCCAAAGGTTTTATTATTTTCTTTTCCTCGGTGTTCTGTGGTAAAAGTCTGATGCTACCATTTCAATGAAGGAAAAAGATTAAGAGAAAAACTTTTCAGTATTTCACTAGGGTCTTTTCTCAAGGGGTCCTGTCCTTCCCTTCATTAAAGGAGTTTGTGGGAAATTAGTTGAGAGGCTATTATTCTTTGTTGTTATGATTAAAGATAGCTTTTTTCATTTGTTTTGCTTTTATTGGTTTTACAAATTTACCAAGAATTGAGTAGACTTCCTATCACTTCATTTCTGGAAACACCTTTGTCCTAGTCAGCCACATGCCGCTGGGATGAATCTTCAACCAGGCACAATTTGGGGGAGGAAAGTGTTTATTGAAACTACAGATTGAGGGGAAGTTCCTTAAGAGCCAAAGAGGCTGGCCCTTTCACTGGTCCGAGCAGAGAGAGAAACCCATCACCAACATCACACACACACACAGAACAGGAAGCAGGCAGGAGGGCCAAGGAGAGAATTTCTTCCCCTTTATATAGCCTTAGGGTGGGGTCTTACAACCCTTCCTCAGACTTAATGGCTTCCTGAGTCTCTGGAATTTCCTTCTTGCATGGCCCACACAGGAAAGGATGTTTACTTCCAGCTTCTTTGAGCTTCTTTACATCCTGCCCCTTGCTGAGAGGCTGCCTTCCTGCAAACATCCTCAGAGACCCACCCAAGATAATTAAAAAGATCAACTTGACAACAAAACCTGACCATCGCAACCTTACCCCACTATTTGCATTTATTTAATTATACACCTGAGCAGCCATGGCTTTCACACTGAGGTCTGGCGTGCAGAAAAGGGCAGCGACAGAGCCCTCAAGCCGTTGGTATTCTTGTTTCTTATAGCATTAGTGAAAGGCATTTCTTCTTACCTTTGTTGAGATTTCAATTTTTAAAATAAAGACCACTACAACATTGTATCTTCCCTGAGCCCTTGAATCTTTCATAATATGTTAAGGGGTAGCTTCTTTACAGTTGCCCATTTCTAAGGACACCAACTCTATAAAGACAGCTTACATATATCAAAGTCTATTCCAAAGACATGCATTTCCATGGATTATGATGAGCCCCAGGCCTTTATTGTTTCTCATATTCAACCCATCAACATGCTGGGTCAAGAAATTACTTCTGGGTTCTGTACTGTGATTGTCAATTGGATATCACCACCAATGGTCTTTAAAAATAGATGCTAAGATGGGCATGGTGGCACATGCCTTTAGTCCCAGCACTCTGGAGGCAGAGGTAGAAGAATTGCTGTGAGTTCCAGGCCAGCCTGAGATGACATAGTGAATTCCAGATCATTCTGGGCTAGAGAGAAACCCTACCTCAAAAAACCAAAAGCCAACAAACATACAAACAAGATGCGAATAGGTCAATCTTCATTTTGAATGTTGCAGTGAGTAGTGTCTCCAAACGCTTGCAAGTCTCTGAGATTGGTCTGGTATTCTGTGAACAGTTAAATCAGTATACACATTACCCAGATAAATGCAAGGGAAGAGCATGAGGGGGCAAGGATTGGGAGGGACCTGATAGAAGAATGGACATGAAGTTCTGGTCTGGAGGAGAACCACATGGGCACTGAATGACAAGACAAGTCAGTGTGTCAGAAACCATAAAGACTCATCACAAACAATACTGTGCATCCATTTCTGAGACAGGGGAGCCAGTCCTTCCCTGAGAAAGAAGATAGTAAGTGCTATGACAAGAGAAAGATATATAGAACTACCATTTATTGTGGTGTCATGGCAAGTGCGGACTGTGCACAGAATCATAGTTTCTGAGATTGATCACACCTACCTTTGCTCCTGCTTCTGAAGCTGAATCTGGGGTCCATGTGTTCTGAGCACCTCCTGGTGCCCTGAATGCCCCTGCAGGGGGGTTTGTGTCTGGGCTCACAATGAAGTCCCCTTACTGTGTTTCTTGCACAGTAATACACAGCTGTATCCTCAGTGGTCACAGAGCTCAACTGAAGAGAGAATTTATTCGTGGATGTGTCTCTGGAGATTGAGGTGCGGCTCTTCAGGGATGGGTTGTAGCTAGTGCTGCCATCATAACATGATTGCCATCCACTCAAGCCCCTTTCCTGAGAGCTGACGGACCCAGTGCCAACAGTAATCATTAGTTGTGATGGGAAATCCAGAGACAGTGCAGGTGAGTGATAGGGTCTGTGAGGGATTCACCAGGCCAGGACCTGACTCCTGCAGTTGCACCTGGGACAGACCATCTAGGAACAAACAGAATCATCAGCTGCCAAGCACTGTCAGTGACAACATCCCCATGGTCCCATGAGTGACACTGTGGATACTCACCTTGAGGAACTGTCACCAAGAACAGAATAAACCCCAATAGCCTCATCTTCTAAACAACAGACTTCCTTCCCCAAAGACAGGACCCTGCGAACAGAGAGCTGTAAGGTTCCACAGTTAGGGTGGGTCATTTGAATCTTGAGCCTGAAGATTCATTTGCATATAGGCTGTTTTCTTTATATACTTGAGGAGGGACTGAGGTCATGTTGCACCTGGTTCTTCTGTGCTTTGTGAGGTGCGTCTTGTCCAAAACTGCAGTGCTTTAAAATATAGCGATTAAAGTAGCTGGTTTCAGGGGATCCTGGACGCTAACCAAAGACCCCTGCCACATTCTGAGCCCAGATTTACCTTCCCCTATGTTCCTTCTCCCTCCCTTGGTGCAACCCAAGCCTTCTCCAGCCTCTCAAGCTCTGGTTCTTGCTTCGCAAAGCTGGTCTTAACACTGACTTTCACTCCCTGCTTCCTGTTTTGTGACGTGGCTCATACCCCATAGGAACTAGTTACATTGTTATTCTTATGTTGTTACAGGAGATCCCTGACTACTTGCACACCTGCCTTAGAACCATCAGAGATTGTGAATGATGTATGTTCTTTGCTTTATTCTAGAAAATTACCCTATGCCTTGGACTATGAACCGTGTGCTCTGTGCTGAATGCCCCTCTTTCTGGTTAATGCATTATCATTCTTGGTAAAATTTTAGCTTCTCCTCTAGTTCTCCATGTGACATGGATGAATATAAAACTCTCAACTCACCATAGATCCATATTTTCCAAAAATCACTCATTGTTAATACCACTTCTATAGTTTACCAGGCAGTAATATCCAAAGTTGACATCACTTACTAATAGGCTTGTATTCACATCCCTGTCCCTCAAATGAAACCTAGATATAATCTAAGGATATACGATTTAATATCAAGTTGACAAGGGGAGGACCGTGATGGTTAAGCTTTGATGTCAACTTGACCTTTCAAGTACTCTTGGGTGGGTCTCTGAGGATGTTCACAGGAAGGCAGCCTCTCAGTAGGGGGCAGGATGGAAGGAAGCTCACAGGAGCTAGAAGTCAACATCCTGTGTGGGCAGTGCAGGATGGAAATTCCAGAGACTCAGGAAGCCATCAAGTCTGGGATAGAATTGCAAGGCCCCACTCTAGGGCTATAGAAAGGGGAAAGAATTCTCTTTGGCCCCTCCTGCCTGGTTGCTGCTCTGTATGTGGTGTAGGTGATGGGTTTTTCTCTCTGCTCGGACCCGTGAAAGAGGGCCAGCCTCTTTCACCGTTAAAGAACTTCCCCTCAATCTGTAGTTTTAATAAATACTTTCCTCACCCAAAACTGTGCCTGGTTTAAAGATGCATCCCAGGGGCGTGTGGCTCACTGTGACAGATGGGTTGATGTCAAAGCCACATAAGGTGAGTCTGGCACCCACACCCTGTGGGACTCAAGTCTTCCTCATGGGTGGTGAGCCTCAGCCCTCTGGAGCCTGGTGTTTTCAGATCATGTGGAATCCTGTGCTGAGGCTCAGGGAACAAGAAAATTTCACAGCTGTGGCCTATTTCCTCATTAGAAACCCATACTTCTGCCCTTGATGGCGCATCCTTGGGTGTCCATGAGACATGAAGAAGCAATAAAAGAAGCTTAAATCATTCTAACACAGATTTCACGATAGCCAGCAAGCGGTCCCGTGCAGACCCCCTTGTCATTGGCATATGTAACACTGAATTCTATGACCTGACAACTATTTTATGACTCTACTACCCATAAAGAGTACTCTGTGGAAAATGAGGTCAAGAGGCTTGGGGTTACCACTGGGAAATAAGCAGTGTAGATAGGAGGTTAACCCAGGCTCTGTCAGTGATCCGTGTTCCCAACGGTTGCAATCACTGGGCATTTCAGATCTGTTTTTGAGTGTTGTAGTCCCAGTTTCCTTATTTAATATTCCTCCCATCTTGCTGGGCATAGGAGACAGGCCTATAAACCCAGCACTCGGAAGACTAAGGCAAGAGATTCATGAGCTTGAAACCAGTGTAGGCTCCATAACAAGATACTGGGTCCAATCAAAGAGCCCCCAAACCAAATATGCCTGTTAACCACAGCAAACCAACCACAAAACCACTTTTGATTTGTTTTTGTTTTGGTGTGTGTGTGTGTGTGTGTTGCATTCCTGTGTGGCACTGTGCTTGTATGTGTGCAAGTGCACTTGTGTGCAGGTACTTGTGGAAGACAGAGGTTGACTTTGTGTCCCTTATATTTCCTTCCACCTTATTTGTTATTGTGAAAGGGTCTCTCTCCCATTCAGCTAGTTTGGCTACCAGCTTGCCCTCGAGATCTGCCTGCTCAGTGCTCAGATTACAGTTGCACACCATCACATTCAGCTTCACACAGGTGCTGGTAACCCACACATAGGCCTTCCTACAGGCACAGAAAGCCATTGCTCCTGGCCTGGGATCTCATTTTAATCACTCTACATATATAAATTTATAGACTGTCTTCTAGAGCTCAAATGAATGTTTTCACTACAAATAACGTCTAGTGAATAATAGGAACCACCAGCAAGTGACTAAATCGCAGATGTCTACATTGATATTCGTTATGAAACTAAACTAAGAATTAATACAATGGTGATGCTCAAGCGGAGAGGCAGGAGATATAAACCAGCTGTAAGGACCCTTTGATGTTACGCCAAGGTCAGTGACTCGGACAGACCCAACACTGATCGTCACCCATCCTCACACTCTGGCCTCTCCACCTCTGATGGCACATGTTACCAAGGTGGCCACTGGGTCTTCAGCGAGTCCATCTTTAAGTGTCCATCCATAGAGTTGCCAATATTTTTTTCAATTTTGAGTGCAGAGAATATTTGATTATCACATGAGACTTGTGATTAATGATATGCAATTTATTTCAATTGCACATGCTGACAGTTTTGGTGCCAATATAACAGGGGCATCGGTTTAATCACTTGTATGATACTCAGTTGGGGTTTATTTTAGTAATAACAACCTGTGAAGAAAACACAATGTCTGAAAGATGCTCATTCACTCGGGGTGCATTTTTGATGGGCCCTCTCCAGAACTGAAGAGCCTTCTTCTTTCCAACACAACCAGAGTCATGAAATACCCTGAGGCATATCTTCTGTCTACAGACTGATGTCCACGTCAACCGCAGCAGCTGAAGCACCTGGAGTTCCGCCTCCTTGACCATTCCTCATCCTCTTGAGCACCCAGGGCAGGGCAAGGTCCACCATGCTCCAGAGCACCCGAAGTCCTTTGGTCAGTCAGGCTTTCCCACCCTTCTCCTTGCTCTGCATTGCTATCAGAGAAACAAATCTTCCTTGTACGTGGACACACATTTAAAGAAGCTTTGGTGTTTGGCTCTTAGAATACTCACATCAACAAGTAGCTTCGAACCTGTGAACCAGGTTACGCTGGCAAATATGAAAGCACCAGGAAACGGTCCGTCTACAGAGCATCCTGGCTGGTCGTGGCCACCAGTTATTGAGTCACATGCTATCTAGGTGTGGCTGTGAAGGGGTGAGCATGGTGTGAGTCCCAACAGGAAGACTGTCCTCCTGTACCTGGAAGAACCCAGTGCAGTCAGAGCGGGACGGAGAGGATGACATTACGCCATAGAAGCAGCCTCAGGATCTCGCTGAGCCTTCCAGACTCCCTTCCTGATGGCTGACTCCAGGAACACCCAGTCTCTCTCTCCCCAGGGATCACAGGACACCAGGCCATCGCAAACTCTGTCCCAGGTGAGGCTGGTTCATAACAAATTTCCCGGGTGAAATCACATTTGATTACCCTGCTTAGCTTATCCACGGGCTCTTCCCCGTTGGGTGCACCCAGAGATGTGCTGGGAACACAGCTGGGAAGGAAGGTCCCAACAGCTTTTCCCAGGACTTGCAGGAGTCACAGCCTGGCCCTCCCTAATCTGAAGATCAAGGACCCATGACTCTGATTTCATCACAGACACACGACATATCTGGTGGGCCCAGGGCAAATAAGAGCTATGTGAAGAAAGCCGAGGAGGGGGAGAAAATGAACCAATATGGTAGAAACGTTTATTAGACACATTGAGTGTAGTGGAAAGAATTTGAGAAATAAGAAAACAAGAAAGAAAATGGTCCATAAGCCAGGTAGCTCACTCCAGCCAACAAGCATTTCTAGAAAGAGGCAGTGAGGTACAGAGACACCTGAGCTGGGAGGTGGTTCTAACCCTTCTGGAGAGAACTGGAGCTCTGCTGCTGTTGTGGGACTTTAGGAGAGAACCCCCCCCCCAATGTTGCTATGCTCCTCTTTAAGCCCTCCTCAGTCAGAGCTTTATCCTGCCTCCTGCTGGATAAAGATGGGTATTTTTTTCTTAAATATGTATGTACTTTTTTTCTAGAGATATTTTTCGATTATACACCCCAATACCCTAACAGCAGTTAAGGCTATTTCTTCAGAGGGGGAATTGAGACAGTTTCAGGCAAGTCCCATAGATTCCAAACCCGACCCTCATCCCCTTGAGTGGGAGGTGTCCAGCTAGAGCTCAAACCTAGTTGCTAAAACTGACTGGTCAGATATGGATCAGCCAGCTGTCTCTCCATTCACCTGGGGCAGGGAGTACTCACTGGGCAGATGATTGGATCTCTTCTGCCCACATGGTGTCCTAGGAGGAGGACTTCTAAATTTCCAGGCCTTCCCCTCACTCAGGCCTAATGGCTGGGGTGAGGGTGGTCTCAAGATCTTCCCACATGAGCCTTTTTCTCACGATGGGAGCCCTCTGCGATCTTCTTTTCCTCCTTGTTTAGGTAAATAGCATAGACTTCGTTAAACCCTCTCCCACGTGTTCTCCCCACACTGGTGGCTGGAGACCTCTGTAACTTCCCATTCTCTTTTAAATAAAGTCTCCCTTTATACCTTATCCTCGAGTGGTCTATAATTTAAATTCTTTAACTTTGTAGACAAGAATTCGGGGACTCCTTAAGTTCTGAGGTGCATTGGAATTTTTCTGGGTATTATCCCCTGTGAGGAGCTGTGTTGTCCTCGCGGTCTCTCCAGGGCCCAGTCAGGACCCATGGCCTCCTGAGCATTTTATTGACAGCACGACTTCAGGGTCAGTTCTGGGTCTTGTGTACATGCTTTGTGCGAGGAGGAAGAGTGACCGTTACTTGGTTTCATGAGTCACTGACCCTGGTGCAGTCAGCCACAGGATGCTGGGATGAATCTCCAAACCAGGCACCGTTTGGGGAGGAAAATATTTACTAAAGTAACTGACCCAGGAGAAGTTTCAGAGTGGTGAAAGAGCCTGGCCCCCTTCCACAGGTCCAAACGAGAGAGACCCAGCACCAGCAATTCTAGCAAGCACAACGGAACTCCGACAGGGGACTGCCAGACTTGAGCTCTGGCTGCTCTTGGCATATCTGTAGCTGGAATTTCACATCCACCCCAGAATCACCTTCAGGCTGGAGCCTAGAATCTGGCCTAGGTGACACCTCCTCCAGCCAGGCAGAGGGAGCAAAACATTCACACTCTTGAATCTAATGGGAGACAGCCATTCAAACTACCACAGACCCCAACTAACTTTCTTCTTTGCTCCGTCCTGAATCCCAAACACTGTTGGGCCAGGATATCTCTCTCACTAAGTCTCTGCGGAGAACAGATTCGCCAGGGTCCCTGCGTGTCCTCAGGATCTGATGCTGGTGCCCATGGCAGAGTCCTTTCTGCCCTGTGTGATGCTCTGCATGCTGTTCAGGTGAGAGGGCCTCCTGGACTTAAAATACGCCTCAAAGAGAACGCACTTTTCCTATTCACGCGCTTCAAACACTAGCACACAGCAACTCTTTGGACAAATTGCCTGAGAATTCTTTCTTGTGATTCCTGGAGGGAGCCCAAGCCCAGAGGAGTCTGGCCTCCAAGGGCCTGCGCTTCTGCCCTGGGCCCCGCTGAGCTCTGTGTGTCCTGAGCGCCCTCTGCTGGTTGCGAATATCCTGCAGGAGGTTTGGGTCTGAGCTCACGAGGACTTTCCCTCACTGTGTCTCTGGCACAGAAATACATGGCTGAGTCTTCAGGCTTCAGACTGGTCATTTGCAGGTTCAGGGTGTTCCTGGAATTGTCTCTGGAGATGGTGAACCTGCCCCTCACGGAGTCTGCATAGCGTATAGTACCACTATTACCACTAATTTCTGAGATCCACTCCAGCCCCTTCCCTGGAGCCTGGCGGACCCAGCTCATCCAGTAGCTACTGAAGGTGAACCCAGAGGCCGCACAGGAGAGTCTCAGGGACCCCCCAGGCTGCACCAAGCCTCCCCCAGACTCCACCAGCTGCTCCTCACACTGGACACCTGCAAACACAGAATCCTGGTCAGGAAAATTTCACACAGTCCCCAATGTCCCTTCCCCTCATATTCCATCACAAACTCAGTATCTCTTGTCCTCCATAAATTACCTTTTAAAAGAGCCACAAGGAAAAGCCAGCTGAGCCCCAACTCCATGGTGAGCGACCTGTGCTCAGTGCTGATGGAAACACCTGGACTCCAGGGCTGGGCTCCTCTGCCAGGGCTGCAGGGTCAGGCCTGGGCTGGGCAGGCTTTCATGAGCACAGGGAGGCTCTATTTGCATGTCCTTCGGCTCTAAAGGGAGCTCTGGCTCATCAGGGACACCTGTGCTCAGAGCTGATCTGAGACTCCTGGAGGGCATGTAAGAATGGGGGAGTTAATCACGTGTATCTCATTCATTCTGGCATTTTCAAAAGTAATTAGTTTTAGGTTATTCTTAATCCCTTCCTCTTCCCATAAGCCACCCCTCGATTGGCCTTCCCCTCATTGTCTTCCCTGTTCTGCTCACATGTCATGTATCCTTCTCACTTCTTTACTCTCACTCTTCATATCATTCTATCTAGATTTTACCACACTTGCTCCTGTGTGTGTACATCCTTATAGACATAATAATCTCCCATCCTCAAATCCATAAACATCACATAAACACATATAAAAAAGAACATATTTTGCCCTGTTAATACAATAATTTTTTGATCCATCGACAGGCAATATGGCTTCTCTGAATGACATACAAAAACATTCCCAAGTATTCTTAGAATTAGGAGCAACAAAGAATTCCACAGGAATATTGTTGGGGGCAGTGTATGGAAAACCACCTTGTACAGTAGGTTCTGAGGCATGGCCATCGTCAGAGGATCCGATGAGTGAGGACAGTCTGTGACACCTGACAGGAGTGGTTGGACATCCATCCATCGCCTGAGTCCTACAAACCTCATGTTTAAGCTCCTTATTTCTTTATACATGACTTTGCAGTGTAGCAGTGGTGTAAACATGTCTTAATTCCAGTTGGTCTGATGTCCTTTGCAGGTTTTGATGCTCCCCTACAGCCACAGCCTTTGGGCCCCTCTTCTTTATGATCCTCTGAGGGACATTTTTGGACATTATGCTTGCATATTCAATTGTTCTTGGGTGATATTTTCCTTCAGCAACAGAGTTTTGCCTCAGGCCTGGGGGGGCATACAAGAGCTTTGACAGAATACTGTCTTATTTTTGGAACCTTATGGGTCACTTTGGTCAACAGCTCAGTGAGGGAAGGAACTGTGGCTGGGACCAGGTGTTGTCAGACTGATCAATTATTCACAGGCTTAGACTCTCTCCCCTACTACTCATGGCCCCTCTTGCCAGTCGACGCCCACTACTTGCTCAATAGGTTACAGTATGCTCATGAGGATTTTGTTTTTGAACCTAATTTGGTTTCAAGCCTCATGCTTAAGTCATTCCTCTCCCCTCATCCCTTACCCCTCATTCATAACCTCTCACTTCTTTCTACTAGTCTGCATAAAGAAAACAGTCCTGGCTAATGACTCTTCCATTGTTAATTTCTAGCTTTAATGCGTTGTGGTCTGATATGATGCAGGGGATTACATTGATCTTTCTGAATTTGTTGAGGGATGACCAGTACATGGTCAATTTTGGAAAAGGTTCCATGTGGTACTGAGAAGAATGTGTAATCTGTGCCCTTGGGATGGAATGTTCTGTAAATGTCTGTTATCCCTAGTTTGTCTATGGTGCTATTTAGCAACTTTATTTCCTTGCTTGTCTGTTGTTTGGACGATCTGTCTAGTGATGACAGTGGAGTGTTAAAGTCTCCTACTATGATGGTGTTGGCATCTATATCTGCTTTGCTTTTGAGCAATTTATGCTCAATGAACTGAGGGGCCCTTGCATTTGGTGCATACATATTTACTATAGTAATGTCTTCCTGTTGTATCGTTCCCTTGACGAGTAGGAAGTGGCCATCATCATCCTTTTTTATTGCTGTCGGTTTAAAGTCTATTTTGTCAGATACTACAGTAGCTACACCCGCTTTTTTATTATTCCCACATGCCTGGAAAATTGTGTTCCACCCTTTTACACTCACTAGATTACTGTCTTTAGTGATAAGGTATTTCTTGAAAGCAACAGATGGAAGGGTCCATTTTCCTGATCCAACCTGCAATCCTGTATCTTTTTATAGGAGAGTTGAGTCCATTTACATTCAAAGTTATAACTGTGAGATTTGCTTTAGGCCCTGCCATGTTGGAGAGACTCTGGGGGTTAGTATCTGAGCTGTTGTTGTTATCTCTTTGGTGTTACCTTGCTTATTCTCTCTTCCTTTCCTGAGGTCGGATGTTTGTCTCATCTACATGGGATATCTCGTGAAGTATCTTCTGAAGGTTTGGCTTTGTGTTCAAGTAATTGTTGAGCTGGTTAATTTCATGGAATACTTTCATTTCTCCATCTATTATGATGGATAATTTTGCTGGGTGCAGTAGTCTAGGTTAGAATCCATATTTCTTTAGGCCCTGGGTCACTTTGTTCCAAGCTCTCCTGGCTTTTCAAGTTTCTATGGAGAAGTCTGAGGTGATTCTGATGGGTTTTCCTTTATAGGTGAGTTTCCTTTTTCTTGTTGCTCTAAGGACTCTCTCTTTATCCTCAGTGTTTGGCATTGTAACTAAGAGTTCATTTGCAGTGGCAGGAAACCTTGGCACAACCCCCTCACTCTCTGCTATTAAATAAATAAATAAATATGAAAATACTCCTCTTAAAAAGGATGGAATACATGGAGGTATCTTGTCTTCTAGTCCATTTTTTAAAGTATGATAATGATGAACCCTTCTTAATGTCCAAAGAAAGAAGTTACCCATGGTCACCAGTTTTAAATATCACTGACGGCAGCTCTGGTCAGAGAAAATGTTCAACTGTCTTGTAATTTAAAAAGATCATTGCCTGAATGGTCTCAATCCACCCTAGTAACCTCTTTGAGCTGAAACAGATCCTACATCAGGGCTAAAACAGGCCCTAGCATTATCAAAGCTAACACAGACTCCAACAGTTCAATCCCCCTTCTCAGAAGTTTATTACTTTCTACCTGGGTCAATCACTTCTGCTAGGATGTCCTCAACACTGAGAGTGCTTTGAACTCAGTTTTTCCTATGTGGGTCTGTGCACAAATTTACCAGGTCACTGTAATGCTTTTTAGGGCCCTTCCCCTCCACTGCCAATTTTACTTTTAATTTCAGGCTTCCACTGGTTTTGAGGCTGAGAGACATTGTCATATCCAAGGCTGCCCCAGTAGGGTGCATCTTCCCTAAGTGAGGATCCATCCTCAAGACCCCTGGTCATGGAGCCATCACAGGTAAGCCCTCATGATTGACAGAAATAAGAGTAGGGCTCAAGAAGGACCACAAGATCTGGAGTATCTTGGCAAGGCAATGTTTACTTCTTCAGAGCTATTTATAGCTCTTTTTAAAGAGTTCAGGCAAGCAAACAACACACCAGCAGAAAATTCAGAGTTTTAATATCACCTAACACAGGCAGGGTCCTGTATATTACTCTCAGTTAGAGTTTTGGCCTTACAATCTTACACAATAGCTAAAATATAAAAACAACTCAGTTTCTTTAAAGAAATGGAAAATGGCCAATCACTCAACCCAGGATGAACCAGCGAAACAGACACCAACGATTTTAAACACAACCTCAAGCAGAAGCACAGAGGCTCCTAAGGCCTCAACAACAAAGCAGCCGTAATACTCACCCACCATGACCCAGGGGACTGAGCGGAAGAGGGGCGGAAAGATTGTAAGAGTCATGGTGGGGGAGAATATCAAGAGACATTGCCCACCTCAGTAACAACTTGCAAAGGGGGGGGGGAATTGGGTTAACTCCTAGGCGGTTCACAACCCCCTACCCCATGGACTGATACAGACTGCCCACGGAGGAGGATATCCAACTGATGGGAGAAAGGGAAGAGGGAAACAGGGGAAGTGGAGACATCAACACATTATTCCCTTATTAAGTGTATCTAATTATGGATAATTTTTAAAAAGTCAGAAAATGGAAGAACTTCACATTTTAATTTATTAAATATTTGAATTACAAATCTTAAAAAAAGAAATGGAAAATGTAGGGACCTCTTAGCAGATGTAGAAGGAGAAGCTGCGCTTTCAAGGATTGTAGGCTCTTCTGGTCCCAAGGGAGGCTGAATGTTTTAAACACTAATAACTCCTTTGGCCTTAAGGACTGCGGACTCTTTTGGCAGCAAAGACGGCTGGTTTAAGAAGAGGGGCTTTCCATAGAATAGCATTCCTCCAAAATTGAGTTTTCCTATCTTTTTAATCCTTTGACAGAAAAAAACAGTATGTCTCTCTCTTTTCCATATTTCCCACATAGTTATTTATGTACCTTTGGTATGAAGATACCAACTTTGCAGAAAGGTGGCTATAAATTGAGGTGACAAGGACAATGTTAAACCATTGCTTTTATAAACCCTCATTCAATTTCTTTCAAATAATTCATCTAGTATCTAAAATAATATCTCCAGTTATTACGGGTTGAATCTTTGTGTCACTTGCCTTCCTGGTTGGAAAGGAATCAATATCTCCCAAGAACATATCATAATTATATAAGCACATTATCACAATACTGATGAGTGAAAAACACTGAAAAATAGGTATAGATATTGAAGAGAAAGGGTGGGATATGGAAACCACCTGGAATGACACTTTAATGTTGTATCCAGGCTGGTGACTCTGACAGGCCAGACATTAATTATGGGTCTTCTTAATAAAGAAGAACAGTCCACCCCCTTTTGTTTCTCACAAATGAACCAGGTGGCCATCTTATATTCAGTGATTTCAGTTTCAGTAAGTTTAACTTATGAACTATAATTTTGTTTTTCTAGTTTGTGAGCAACATTGACAGATGAGTAAATTATTAAATGTGATTTTGTAGGTTAATAATATGGAATTTATTCAAATTGTATATTCTAACAATTCCAGCACAAAATGGAGGTAGTGGGGACTTTTAATCATTTTCATGGTACTTAGGCTTAGTTTTATGGCTATGAGTTGAATTTTACTTTAGTAACACTTTTTGAAACAGTATCTCATGGCTTGCCTTTACCTCACTGTGAGGACTCGGATGTCTTTGAACTCAGGATCCTCTTGCCTCCACCTCCAAAGTGTTGGTATTAAAGGCACGTGCAATCAATCCTGGTTTATGTGATGCTGGGAACCAAACCCAGAGCTTACACTGTGCCAAATGAGCTACATCTCCAGCCTCTATTAACAAACTATTCCAAAGAATCACTAGTGTAGAAAGAGGCTTGTTCACTTGGGGCCCATTTTTCAATGGGGTCTCGTTAAAATGGAAGAGCCTTCTTGCTTCTGTAACATGACAAAGACATGGATACCCCAAAAGCTTATTCTGGCTGTAGTACATTTACAGAAGACATTTCACAGGCCTGAATGAGAACTCTGCTCATTGCATTGACAAATTATTGGGGAGGCTTCCCTGTTTTATAAGTTACCATTGAGTTTCAGAGCATTCCACATCTGGTGTTTTCTGTAGTCATTTTGAAATGTGGTCTGTAGTGCTTTGAATATGAATGCATGTTACCCTTAGTCTAAGAGATTTTTGATTAAAATTAAGCTTTCTATTAAGTCTACGGCATCCTGCTGGAGGAGGTGGCACTGGGGGCAGATCTTGTAGTCTAGCCTTATGGTTTGCTCAGAGCCAGTTGGAGCTCTGGCTCTTCCTATTGGCTGTTGGTGCTTGCTGCTTTCCTTTTATTGGTGTCTCTGCCATGCATCCATGGAAGTGAGCCAGCTCCCACCACTGAAGGGGTTTCCCCTGGATTCTGTAAACCGGAACGAAATCCTTTTCTCCTAGAAGCTGCTTCTGGTCAGGTGTTTGTCTCAGCACCCAGTAAGTAACTGCAGCATGGTCCGTGAACCCAAGCCTAGTGCAGGGTTGCCAGGGCGTTTCAGGCTCCGGGTGAGATGGTGATGTCCGTGACCTCATGTTTGCCCACTGAGGTCTCCTCTAAAGGTCAGACATTCTTGATAATAGTGCTAACGTGTCACAGTGACTGAGGGAGGAGGGAAAGCTTCCGATCAGTGTCTGCTCGCTTGAAATGTCTCATCAGCAATATTCTGACAACGCACTGAAACTGTGCAAATGTTTCCTTTCCTACAATTTACATAAAGTTCATATCAGTAAGCTGGCTATGCCACAAACTCTGTGTGCTGGGACAATTGGCAGATTTAGTGAGTCTGAATGTAGAAAACTCCCACAGACCTGCCTTGTATGCCATCCTCATGACAAAAATGATACCTAGGAATAGATTTTCCTTTCTTGACAAACGTCAGAAAGAGCCAGGAGAAAAATCTTGTATGAAGGGGACCCATCCCTCACACCCTTCCCCCTGACCTAGCCTCCTAGGCACATTTGTTCCCTTATGTGGCTGAGGTAGGAGCTGTCCAGCTCCCAGAACCCAAGGCCATTTTTATGTGTCATTAAGTTATCATGAATCAGGATTTTTCAAAGAACTTCTGTATGATTTTCTTACCAATATGTTCATAAGGCTTTAAGGAAAACAAAGAGAATCAAGACACAAATACATCTTGAAAAAAACTGGTAGTCTTCATCACCTATGTTGGCAGGACATTTCCTGTGTTTGAGGCTTCTAGAATGTCAACACCAATGATTGAGCAAAGCCCATAGATTTCTGGACACACAGCTGAAGTATTACAAACACAGAATAGTGAAAATACATTCTTCTTCTATGTCTGGTATTTAATTCTAAACAACAAACTGAATAAGAAGGGAAGGAAGTCTGTCTCAGGAAAGGTATGAGTGAGGTATCCACTCTATATGATGATGGTTAGTCAGTGTGTGCAGGACAGATGTGACACCATCATCGGTGTTTCTTTATGATCCTCACTTCCTGCCACCCTGAGAAACACAGAAATTGGAAAGAATCCGCTCTGTCCTCTGCTTCAGTCAGTCTTCCATCCTGGACTCGAGTTTCCCAAACCTCCTCCTTAGCACTTCTCCCACATTTTTCCCTGGGAATGGACATAAAGATAATGTAGTGTTTTGTTTGCCTTTCAGAAAGTCCATACCAACAAATGACTTCGGAAAGTGGTTGACAATATGAGGTAGTTTCTATTTGCGAATATGAAGTAACTGTGGAAACAGTCAGATCATGGATGTGACGCAGGGGTTTTGGGACAGAGAAAACAAGTCATATCTGAAAGAAGGCATAAGAGCTGGAGAAGAATGCCGGGAGAAAGATAGGAACCTGCAGGGTAAAATTAGAATGCCTTGGGCCCGTTTAATTTAGCGGCATTTCTTGGACAAACTATGAACATGTAACAGAAAAAGAAAACTTAGTAATTCACAATCCAGGCAGCTCACGGGACCAGAACGGGTCTTAGGAACTCCATCCAACACCCTAAAAAGGACAGTGAGGCACAGACACTTCACTATCTGATTGGTAATGAACCTGCAGCCAACTGACACTCTGCTGCCGTGACCATTACATTGTCCTCAAGGTCTCACCACAGCCTCACCAGGACCAGTGGCTTCACACACATTTTTCTGCCACCCTGACCTGCAAGGTCAGCAAAGGGTCTGATGTGCTTTGTGCTTTGTGTGAGGAGGTGGCAAGAGCGACTGTCATCAGGTTTCCTGACCAACCTTCCTGTTGGTACCAACCTGAATCCCAAACACTGCTTTACCCGAGAATCCCACTGAGGCTCTGCTCATGATCTGATTTGAGTGATTGCATCAGATACTTCTGCCCTGAGTATTTCACCATTTGTTCAGGAGAAAGTACATCCTGTATTTAGGAGTGGACATCACAACAGAAGATAGAACCTTTTATGTCTGGACACTTTAAATGTCAGTACCCCCCATTCCTGTGGACTGATGCCAAGATAAGTCAGTTCATGATAGGGAGCTAGTGAGAGGGAGCTCATCTCAGAGGCGTCTAGCTCCTGCTTTAGCGAGTCCCTGAGCTCTGTATGTCTTGAGTGCCCCCTTCTGTCCCGGAACAGCCTACAGAGTAGGTTTCTGTTTGAGCCACAGTGACACTCCTTCACTGTGTGTCTTACACAGTAATACATGGCTGTGTCCTCGGATCTCAGACTGTTCATTTGCAGGTACAGGGTGTTCCTGGAATTGTCTCTGGAGATGGTGAACCGGCCCTTCACGGAGTCTGGGTAGTATGTGCTACCACCATTAGGGTTAATTTCTGCCACCCACTCCAGCCCTTTCCCTGGAGCCTGGCGGACCCAGCTCATCCAGTGGTCACTGAAGGTGAATCCAGAGGCCGCACAGGAGAGTCTCAGGGATCCCCCAGGCTGCACCAAGCCTCCCCCTGACTCCACCAGCTGCTCCTCACACTGGACACCTGCAAAGACAAGAGAATCTTGGTCAGGAAACTATCACACATGCCCACTGTCCCTCTCACTCGTGCCCATTCACATACCAGTAACTTTTTTTCCCATAAATTACCTTTTAAAATAGCAACTAGGAAAATCCAGATGATTCCAAACTCCATATCTGTGCTCTATGCTGATCACAGAATGAAAATACCTGGAAATCCAGGGCTGGGCTCCTCTGCCACCGCTGAAGGGTCAGGGCTGGGCTAGTTTTTATAAGCAGAGGGAAGACCTATTTGCATGCCCTGTTACTATATAGGGAACTCAGGCTGTATGTTTCAGAGTAGATCTGAGACTCCTGCAGGACACTGTAAGGATAATAGACTTTAAGCAAGCCAGGTGTGGTGGTGCACACCTTTAATCCCAGCACTTGGAGGCAGAGATAGGAGGATTGTGGTGAGCTCAAGGCCACCCTGGGACTGCATAGGGAATTCCAGGTCAGTTTTGGCTAGAGCCAGAATCTACCTAGAAAAACAAACAATAAAAGAATTTAATCAAGTATACCTCATCGTGGGATTGTTTTTCATCTCATTTTGTTTCTGTGCACCTGCCCAGGCCTGCAAGTAGGCAGCACCGTCTTCTCCTGAATAAAACTGCTGAATTGAAGTTGTTTCACAAGCAGCTGTGTTCTTGAAAGGAACTCAGCTCTGGCTTATGTCAGCCAGTGCCTGAGGCTGAATTCATCAGTGCTGGACGCAACTTCTCCCTGAGTAAGACTGAGACAGAGTCAGACATGTCTGGTCATCCCTTCCCTGCCTTGTGCTCAGGAACCCTGGGATGGGCACAGAGAAAGATGACCTGAAGCTTCCAGTGTGCATAGACCTTGACCCACTCCTTGGGCCCTAATCTGCTCCTGCCACTAACTCTGTTGGAAATTTCTGGTCAGGTCAATCACTACCTAGATGCAGAGCATCACATGGGTGAGGATTGGGCATTTGTGGTGGTTTGAATGTGGTGTCCCCATAAACTCATGTGTTCTGAATGCTTGATCCCTGGCTGATGGCAATTCGGGCATTGGGTCCTAACTGGAGGAGGTGTGTGGTTGGGGCTGGGCCTATGGATGTTATAGCCAGCTTCCCCTTGCTAGTGCTTAACTCACTCTCCTGTTGCTGTTGTCCACCTAATGTCGGCCAAGTGTTGATGGTCAGCCTTTGCTCATTTTCCCCTATTGTGAAGCTAACTACAAGAGTAAAATTTGTTTCTGAGAGTGAGTTTATTGCTGCTGGAAACCTGACCATGGCTTCTGACCTTTTGGAACTGATTTGCAGGAGGAACGTGGAACCTTGCTCTCAGTACTGAAGGCAGAGTTTCATGGACCATTCTGGTCAGAGTTGAAAGACCTGAATACAGCAAGAATTATGAAGGTTTTGTTCATGAAGAGGAAAAAGAACTTCATAGGGACTGGGCTAGAAGCAGCTTGTGTGAGCAGCTTGCTGAATTCTGCCTGTGTCTTAAGACCCTAATGCAGGGTTGCACTGTGTAGAAATGGATTAGTGTGAGTAGGTGGGTATGCCATAGAAAGAAATGAAAGCTTTGGGATAAAAACACCTCAGTTAGGCTGAAATTATTTGAGAAATTACAACTACTGAGATTGGGCCATCTGAACGGCCTTGGTACAGCAGGAAGAATAGAGACCTTTTCAAGTAATGGTCCTGATTACTGAAGGAGTGTCCTGCTCTTCAAAGTCAGCTTTATTTCCCCCTGGATTAACAAGTTTGGGAGACCACCTTGTACTATGGAGTATAACAAATGCAGGAAAGAGAGAATCATTGAATTTGCAATGTGGTTTTGTTTCTTGGAAATGGCCATGGGCAACATGAAGCAGGCTTGTATTACCTGTATGGAAGCCTGATGGAGCCATGTGGATGAACCTTAGATTGCAGTTGAGTTTAGAATGCCAGGACTGTGAGAAGGCCACTAAGCAGAGCTGCCAGCTTGGGATGCATTGTTCCCCTGGCTGTGAGGAGCTTAGCTAGAGGGGGGGTATTTAAACTCCAGAGACTCCTGGTTAGAATTACTGGACTTGGAGACTTGTCACTAGTTAGAGTTGTCAGACTTGGAATTAGAGATTGTATTTTTGTTGTGTTTGTTTTAAATCTTGTGTTGGTTCAATCTTTCTTTGCTATGCCCAATGCCATGTTTTGCAGGGGGAATATTTATTCTATGTCATTATGGTATTTTTATCAGTTCATAGTTCATTTAAGAGACCTTGGATTATGGGGATGTTTGAACAGCATTTGGATTGATAAAATCTATGTTAACTTTTAAAGTTTGACTGAATGCATTACATTTTATATCATGCATGGCTATTTTATGGGGGCCAGGAACAGAGTGTGGTGGTTCGAATTAGATGGCCTACATAAACTCATGTATTCTGAATGCTTGATCCCCAGCTGATGGCAATTTTGGAATTGTATTCTTACTGGAGGTGGTGTGCAGCTGGGAACAGGCTTATCAGTATTATAGCCAGCTTCCCCCTGCCAGTGTTTGGCCTACCCTCCTGCTGCTGTTGTATCCCTGAGGTTGGCCAGGAGGTGATACCCAGCAACTGCTCTTGCCTCTGTTTCCCCTGCCATCATGGGATTTTCCCCTCAAGTATGTCAGCCCAAATAGACCCTTTCCTCCCACAAGCTGCTTTTGGTTGGATGCTTTGGGCCAGAAATGTGAAGCTGACTGCAACAGCACTCTAAATCTAGGTCTGCTATGGTTTCTCTGGGTCCATGGGGGTGATTTACATATGGTTTATTTGCTTTGCTCTATCAACTTAGAATGGGTTAATGACTTAGGTTTGAAGCTTTACAATCAGGATTTCAACAGCAAGTTTCTCTTAAAGTTCTCTTACATCAGCAAACTGACAGTTGGGGCCCGGTAATTCCTTATTATAGGCACCATGTTTTGTCCTTTAGGGGGATTGAAAGCATGTGTTGCCTCTACTAATTACACTACAAGACCAAGCCACCACGGTTAACGGAACCCGGACTGCAGACCAAAGTCCTGGGTGGTGGCACAGCTGCAGTAAGTGCATATACCTGTGTCTCCACTTGGCACTTTATTTTGCACAGCCATTTTTTCCTTTGCAATGTTTGTGTGCAAATAGAGCTAGGACATGCTCACCAGGTGCAAGGACACATCAGGTGCACTTGAGAGTGAAGGCCAGACGCAGTCAAGAGCAAAGTCTTGTCATTAAATGTTTTAGATGTGACAGCTAATGACACAACCGAGTTTCAAGCAAACAATTCAGAGAAGTATCCCTGTGCAGCCTGTATTGAGATAAATGTGGAAATACAGGCATGACTCCATGAAAATACAATGTTGTGTAATCAAAGAGAGAAATGACCCCTGAGTGTCTCTACCGGGGAGTCCCAAGTGAGATTAGAATCAAGAGGGAAAATAGGGCCCCTGCCTCGATCTTTTCTCCCCATTTGTCTCGTCTGTTCCTGCAGGAAGGGTTGTGTCTGAGTTCACACTGAATTTCTCTTACTGGGTCTTGCACAGTAATACATGGCCATGTCCTCTGTGGTCAGAGAGTTCAGCTGCAATGAGAACTGGTTCTTGGATGTGTCTCTAGAGATGGTGACTCAGCTCTTCAGGGATGGGCTGTAATCAGTGCCCCCAGCAGAGCATATGTGGCCTATCAACTCCAGCCCTTTCCCTGGGAACTGGCGGATCCAGGCCCAGCAGTAACCATTGGTAATGGAGTAACCAGGGACAGGGTCTGTGTGGCCTTCACCAGGCCAGGTCCTGACTCCTGCAACTACACCTGGGACAGGACACCTAGAGAAAAATAAAGTCAGTTACCTGCTGTCAGGTAACACATGTGTGACATTAAGGACACTCACACTGGGGAGCTGTCACCAGAAACAGAAGACCCAACACTCGTCTTCTAGATCACACCCTTCTTCCTCAGAGACCTCAGCCAAGTGTGAGGAGAGAGCTGTAAGGTCCCACAATCCTGGAGAATTTGACCTAGAATGTGAAGATTATTTTGCACATGTGGAATCCTGTGTTTATACATAATAACAGACTAAGCCAGTAACCATCAAGTAAAACTGCATAGCTTGTAATCCTGGGTGAGGAAATCAATAGATCTATCAGAACAATAAAAGGGATCCCACAATGTCACAGCCATAGCTCTGTGAGGAACATGTAAATACAAAAGGTTGGTGGTCCTGGGGTCCCCCATCAATGTACACTAGCACCCCTCAGTAACCTCTCAGTGTCCTCCATGGAAACTCACCCAGAACTCTCCTTGGGAACTGTCCTCAGCGTGAGAGTTTACCACAGCTGTCCTGGGGAGCAAGAGGACTAGGTAATATTCTTATCTATGGGATAATATATCCCAGAGCAGCCCTTTATTCCTGGCCATGAGAGCAGCTAGCTGTGAGCTATCCCAAACCTCAGGTAAAAGTCTGTTTTTCTCTACAGTCTTCCCTGTGACTGGATGTTGTGTAATCTACAGAGGGAACCCATGCCTGGTCCCTTTCCTGTCCCTGAACTCACATCCCTTACAATTTCTCCTAGGACCAAGTTTTAAAATTTAGTGATGTGCTCTGAGGTCTTCAGTGTTTTCATTCCGAACACCAGGCTGTTAGCAGAACATGGGGTGTGTGGGCTGAAGGGTCACAGTGTGAGTATGGATCTCTGGGTTCATGCAGGTTTTATGGGTTAATGTGAGAAGTACAGAATTGTTACATCTCCTGCATTTCACTTCAGGTGAAATCTGATAGTGGAACTGTCATGCCACGTGTCATTGAAAGGAAGAGCAAGAAACAGGAAAGAGAAGTTTTGGGATAGGAAAAGATTTCTGAATGTATTGACATCAAAGACATAACTTTGCACATGTCAGGCAGGTTCTTTACCCTTGTGCTGTAACTCTAAGCCAGAGAGTGATGATTATCTGTGATTTTTAAAAGTATTTTATTTATTCATTTTCAAGCAGAGAGATGAGAGAGAGAGAGAGAGAGAGAGAGAGAGAGAGAGAGAGAGAGAGAACCAGGGACACCACCTTGTGGGTCTAGCTTATGTGGGTCCTGGGGAATTGAACCGGGGGCCTTAGGCACTGGAGGCAAGTGCCTTAATCGCTGAGCCATTTCTCCAGCCCGATTATCTGTGATTTTGGAACTTTATGCACATTTGTGATGTCCTGGGTTTCTTAAGAGAGACTTGCGTGTCAGCTCCAACTTCAGATTCCTAACTGATGTTGGGGTCTGTCTTGTTAAGAGACATGTAATCAAGATTTCTGAACTAAAAGGTTGTCATATGGTCCCTTTTGTTATGGTGGGGGTCAGAGACAATTTTTTGAGATAATTTTCAAAAGCCATAATTCCTTAGTTAAATATCATGGATGATGTCATTATCACTTTCTCACAATGTACAGTGTGTTATTGCACCAAGGCCTTGAAACACGGAATCATCTCAGAGCTCACAAGAGCTGCGAACTATGGAGTCATCACCAAAAGTGTGGAGTTCTAGTTGTTTTTCATCAGGTGTCAGCCTGTACTGTCAATCAGGGAAAGATGCACTCAGCAGTCACACACAGTGTGAGCCCAGACATAACAACTTATGGCCATGACAATGCAATAGATTCTGCTGGCTATGCATCTTTGTTTTAGTTTTTCAGTCTTTTTATGTGTGTATGATTGCTATACTGTAACTGTCTTCACACTATAAGGACGATCTCTAGGCACTTGGATGATTGTTAGATGTAGAAATTCTGCCTGCGGCAAATTCTCATAGATCTGTCTGGGCTTCCATCCTTATAACTTGACACCTGGGAATGGGTTTTCCTTTTGTGACAGATATAACTGGATGTTAGAAGGATCCAGGAGAGAAGTTTCCTTGTAGAAGGAGATACTAACCCTCCCTGAAGTTCCTGCACCCCCCACACTGCCCTGCTTTCCCTGGCACACAGATTCTCATCCATCTCCATGGTGGAAGGTGTGCACAATTCACAGAACCCCAAGACCATTTCCTGATGTGTTATTAAGTCAGCATGAATCAGGCTTTTCCTAAAAATTCTACATGCTCTTCTTACCAAATTATTTATTAGGCTTCAGGGAAAATGAATGAAGCTTAGTCACTAACAGATTTGTGAAAAATGATAGTCTCATCTATGTTGTAAGGACATTTCTTGTGTGAGGCCTTTTCTTAATTTCAACAGCAAAGACAGAGCAATTCAATTGCTGGCTTCCATACATCTCCATACACAGTATTAAATTAGTACAAATACACATTATAGCCAAAAGTCAGAACCTTACTTGGTCTAGTATTTGGTTTTCCTACATTATTTCTGAGGTTGAATTAGGAGAACCAAATGGCAACACTTTGCTCTAACCAACCAGCTGAAGAAGATGATAAGCATTTCAGGAGAGAAGATGAAATTTTGCTTCCCCATTCAGTCACCACGGTGAGCTGCTGTGGGCACCACAGGTGTCCTTTTTCTAAGTCACCAAATTAGACTAGAGCATCCGTTGCTGACAGTGGAGCAGGTGGAAGGCCTCCACATAGGACTCACCCTGACTCGGTGTCACTGCCTGGAGTTTGATGCTTTGATCTTTGAAGCTCTCACAGCTGGAAGCCAATGGCAGTTTATATGACCGGGCACCCCGTTGTCCAATTTCAGGGCATGGAGAGAACCAAGTTATTAAGCAGAACCCACTCAGCATTTAATCATTATGAAAACGTCAAGTCTGTGCTGGGACGTGGCATGGAGGGAGGAATGGCATAGGGCTGAAGGGTTGCATGCTTGTAGAAAGCACGTTTTATTTTACACAGCATCCAAACTTGTGATTTCAAACCCAGTTTTTTAAAACTACAGTGAATTCTTCCTAAGAATGCATTTGCCATGACTGTGGCTCCAGGTGTCACAGGGAACTTTAATCTGGATCTCAGCGGTTGCAGTCTTCAATCCATGGATGGTTTGTGTTAGTGAATTAGCCCAGTGATGCCTCCTGCTTCTCTTGCTCTCACACCTGCTGATGGCTTCCATGTAAGCTGTCCCTCTGAAGCTCATGTGTTTGAACACTAGGTGCTGGTACTGCTTGGAGAGGTTCTGGAAACTTTGGGAGAGCCTTGCTGGAGAAAGTCGGACACTGAGAATGGGCTTTGAAGGTTTGCAGCCCAACTTCTGTTCTCTCTCTGCTCTCTGATAGTGAATACGATGGGACCGCCTCAGCTTCTGCCACTCTGCTTCCCTTCCGTGAAAATTTCCCTTGAAATTGTAAGCTGAATTATACACCTTAATTCCTTAAGTTGCTTCTGGGCAGATATTTCTTTACAGCACAAGAAAATAGCTGACACACTCTATATCTCTAATACACAATATTCAGGCACCACAGAGGTGAGGTGCAAAGAACCGTGTCTTGGCAATGTCATCAGAAGTGGAGGAAAGGAGGTTACACTCAACGAGTGCAGGAAATCCTAACCCTGCCCATGGCTTGCCCTCCGCAGTCAGTAAGCTCCATATCAACAAGGACCAATGCTTGTGCTTGTGAGGATTGTTTCATGGGCGTACTAGGACCTGGGTGTAACTTACATGTGGAAGACTCTTTTGAAGATGGCCTTTGTCTTCGGTCCTGCCTGGATGGAGACTGTGTTTGCATATGTTGCAGTACTTCCCTGTGGATTACGTGGTTGTTTGTATGGGACCCTTAACCTTCAGCTGGAGAATGGACATTACTGGAGAATGGAGGTCACCAGGGTAGGACAATGTCCACCATGCTCCAGAGCACCTGAAGTCCTTTGGTCAAGCAGTCTTCTCCACCCTTCTTTTTGCTCTGCACTGCTATTATAGGGCACACATTTAATGCAGCTGTTGGCTCTCAGAATACTCACATCAACAAATTATTTAAGATCTGTGATCCATGTTACAATGGCAAATATTAAACAACCAGGAAATGGTCTGTCTAAAGTAGAATCATGGATGGTAATGTACACCAGTTTTTGAGTCATATACTGTCTAGGTGTGGCTGAAGGTGTGTGTGCATGGTGTTAAAGCCTCACCACCCTCCAGTCAGGTAGATTGTCCTAGTGTACCTGGAAGGATCCAATGCAGTCAGAGCGGAGAAAGGATGAGATCGCTCTGTAGAAGCAGCCCAGGAGCTTGCTGAGCCTTCCAGACTCCCTAATGGCGGACTCCAGGCACACTCAGTCCCCCCTCTGCTCTCCCGGAGCTCACAGGATACCAGGCTGTTCCCAACTCAGCTCTTTCATAATAGGTGAGGCAAGTCCACGACAATTTGAGCACACCAAGAAAATTTCCCAGTTGAAATCGCATTTTGATTAAACAACCTTTATTACCCTGCTTAGCATATCCACTTGCTCCTCCCCGTGGAGTGCCCGCAGAGGGTGCTGGGAACACAGCTGAGAGGGAAGATCCCACCAGTCTTTCCCTGGCTGCTGCAGGAGCCAGAGCTGGGCCACACCTGAGCTTCAGATCAAGGGCTCAGATTTCATCACAGAGACTCACAGCAGATCTGCTGGGCCCAGGCAAATAAGAGCTATGTGAAGAAAGCCAGGGGTCAGGCAGGAAAAGAAACATTCTCAGATACATTAATGTAGTGGAATTGAGAGGAAAAAAGAAAGAAGAAAATGATTATAAGCCAAGTAGGTCACTTTAACCAAGGCGACCTGAGCATTCCCAGAAAGAAGTGAGGTACAGAGACACCTGAGCTGGGAGGTGCTTCCAATCCTCCGGTAATGAACTGAAGTTCTGCCGCTGTGAGGAGCTGAGTTGTCCCCGTGGTCTCTCTGATCAAGAACTCAGTGTGGGAGAGATCCAGTTTCTGGGACAGGGAGTTCTAGGCCAGAGCCACTCGGCTTAGGGTTAGGCTTTCTCCCACCCGCGTTAGGGCCCTTCTTACCTCAGATGCCCCATCTTCCCCAAGAGCTTACTGTGCAAAAGGATTCCATGCTATCGATTCATTATGGATTTAGTTTTCTGTATCCTATTCACCCCACCCAATCCCTTCCATCACCGTTGTCATATGGAGAGGCAGTCAAGCCCAGAGGAGAGTCCGGCCTCTAAGGGCCTGTGCTTCTGCCCTGGGCCCCGCTGAGCTCTGTGTGTCCTGAGCTCCCTCTGCTGGTTGTGAATATCCTGCAGGAGGTTTGTGTCTGAGCTCACAAGGACTTTCCCTCACTGTGTCTCTTGCACAGAAATACATGGCTGTGTCTTCAGTTCTCAGACTGCTCATTTGAAGATAGGCTGTGCTTTTAGAATCTTCTCTTGAGATGGTGAATCTGCCTTTCACTGAGGAAGCGTACTCAGTTGTATGACTATTAGCTCTGTTTCTGATCACACCAACCCACTCCAGTCCCTTCCCTGGAGCCTGGCGGATCCAGTCCATGTAGTAATCACTGAAGGTGAATCCAGAGGCCACACAGGAGAGTCTCAGGGACCCCCCAGGCTGCACCAAGCCTCCCCCAGACTCCACCAGCTGCACCTCACACTGGACGCCTGCAATAACAGAGAATCCTATTCAGGAAACTGTCAATATGTCCAGTGTCCCTCTCTTTGCCCACTCACAAACTCAGTGTCTCTTATCCTCCACTAATTACCTTTTAAAAGAGCCACAAGGAAAAGCCAGCTGAGCCCCAGCTCCATGGCGAGCGGTCTGAGCTCCGAGCTGATCACCGATGGGAACACCTGGAATCAGGGCTGGGCTCCTCGGCCAGAGCTGCAGGGTCAGGTCTTGGCAGGTTTTCATGGGCACAGCGGGGCTTTATTTGCATGTTCTCCTCCTATGTAAGGAGCTCTGGCTGTACCCATCAGAGACACCTGTGCTCAGAGCACAAGCGAGACTCTTGGAGGGCATGTGAGAATGGGGGATTTAATCACGTGTATCTCATCACGTGAGTGTACCTTTAGGATTCACACCTTTCCTTGTATTTCATGTCTGGGCCCTGGCACTGAACACGAATGTCTGTGGTACTTTCATCTTCCTGATAAAAATGCTGAATTAAAAAATGTTTCATGGAGGCTGTAGAGATGGCTCGGCGGTTAAGGCTCTTGCTTGCAAAGCCTAGTGACCTGGGTTTGATTTCCTAGTAACCACATCAAAGCAGATATAAAATGTCACATGCATCTGGAGTTCACTTGCAGGGGCTGTAGGCCCTTGCATGTCCATTCTCTCTCCTCTCTCTCTCTCTCCTCTCTCTCTCTCTCTCTCTCTCTCTCTCTCTCTCTCTGTCTCTCTCTCTCATCTCCTTGCAATTAAATCAATAAAAGGTTTCACAAGCAGCTGTGCTCTGGTGTTTATTCTCCATCGTCTTGTCCTGAGCTCCTCAGTGCTGAACACAGCTTTTCTCTGAGCTGCTCTGGGACAGAGGCAAACATGCTTGATGAGGTTTGCAGAACCTCCTTACTCTTGTTGGAATGTTGAGCTTGTGTCACAGTTTAGTGATTTCAGAAAGAAAACATGGAGACACATTATTATTTGTAGCAAATATACTGAGTTTGATATTATTTGCTAAGTATGCATACGTATGGAAACTTGTACACCTACTCAAAGAAGTGTACATATGTTTCATCCCGAGCACATTCAACAAGGTGTGGGGCGATCTCTCACTTTTGCTTTAACTTCTGTTTCCCTGATGATGGTGATTGAGATCTACACTGAGGTTCACTAGGAGAGAGGGCAAGTGGTACCACTCCATTTAACACTTGATTCAGAGCCATGAGCCCTGGATATGGGAGAAAGAGGAACCTATATTGGACACTGGTTTTTAAACGCAAATGACTCCAGCTCTCCAAGCTATGGTCACCTGGAGGCACTGTAACTGTGTCTGCAAATGCCCATTGTGCCACTGTGCTAGGACAGCTGCTTCGGGGTGATGATTTCTCTGAGCACAAATCTTTGACTGAAGTATCCAGAAGCAATGCTGTGTGGAACAAGGATAAGACACTCTTGGCATCGTGATGTGAAGGAAGAATCGTTCCTTCAGGAAAGGCAAATCCACACCCAGAGTAAGTGTTGCAGTGAGGAGCAAGTGATGCCCTTTCCACGATGATGCAGCCCCGTGATGATGGTGCTGGCCGGTCACCCTAGATAATGGTGTCATGTCACAGGCACAGTGGTGGCCTCTGCTACTGGTAAGTTTGGCACTCAGCAGAACCCATAGTCAGCCATCACTGACGCTGTAAATCCATGTATAAAATCAGTTGCTGCCACCATGGCCACTTTGCTCACGAGCCCGTCGTGCAATGACAGGGCCGGCCAGCCACTGTCATCCGCAGAAAGTTCATCCTCCGTCACTGCTGCCATCGCCTTTGGGTGAGCATTTGGATCACTCACAAATAGCTTCTTATGCTGTGCTGATTTGGAGAGGTATGTACACCCACGTCTGTCCCAACATGCATTGTCAAGTGGAGAAATAGAAACGACATGCCTGACCGCCCATGGTTATCATTATTGTGGTGAGAACACGTAAATATCTACTTTCTTATCATTTATTAATAACATAATAATAACATTGTTACTATCTGTGGTCACCTAATCTGTATTTCATTTGAAATTATTACTCCTGACTAACTGAAAATTTGCACCCTCATCCCTACTGACAAGCTCATGCTTATCTCGGTTGTCCTTGAAGCATTACTGATAGTTTTGGATTCAACATGCCTGTGATTAGAGGTAATTTTGTCTTTCTCAAATGCTGGATACAGAGTTCAAATCTTGGAAGCAGACACAGGACTGACCTGCAGCCTGAGGCCTACCAGGCTGAACCCAGCCAAGACCAGCAGAGCTAGGAAACTGGCAGAAAGGGATGGTGTGCCGAGCAGGCTGGCGTGCTGGAGGGACACGATTTTCTCTCCATACGTAGTAGTACTTTTATTTTCTTTTATATATATGTATATATTTTTCTTTATTATCCATAATTAGCTACATTGGTATCCCCAGTTCCCCGTTTTCCCTCTTCCCTGTCCCTAATCAGCTGGATATCCTCCTCCATGGGTCGTCTGGATCAGTTCATGGGGTAGGGGGTTATGGATAGCCTAGGAGTCAACCCGGTTCCACGCCCTTTGTATGTTGTTACTGAGGGGGACAATGTCTCTGGCAGTTCTCCCGACCATGTCTCTTACAATCTTTCCGCCCCCTCTTCCGCTCCCTGATTCATGATGGGTGATGTAGTAGCACTTTTCTGAGAACTGACTTCCACACAGTACCACAAAGGCAAAAGTTACAGAAAGTCATGAAAACACTCCTACAAAGATGGAATGAAACATTAACACAGAGAGAAAACAATGTGTTACTAGGCTTGATGATAAAATAAGAGGAGATAGAAGACACTGTCTTTGTGTAAATATGACACACTCAGAAATAGCCATCATTGTCATCTGTGGTACCGACATTCAACAAGTCATTAGACACTCAGTTATGGCACTATGAATTATTGCTCTGGGGAAAGCCGGGGTTTCCTTCTTAGTAGTCCCCCAGCATATCCTTGTTGACTGGACTCATCTTTGTTGGGACAAAGACCCCGTAGAACAAGCTAGTACAATTTGCACGAAAGCTGCTTATCCACGTAACTCTTATCTCCTATGACACTAGCAGAATAAGAAATTATCCATCAGCATCTTGAGTTCAGTACGTGTCTACTTGCAGGTTATCTGCTCTCATCCTGTATCACCTGGAGCCAAGCAGGGCTGATCCAGGGAAACCCGACAGTGACTCTATCTGGATTCCAACTCAATCTACTGTGGTTCTCAGTGATGCATGTATGTGTCCTGCCCTCAAGATTCCAACACGCTTGCCGGTTTCCATCCTCACAGCATCATCCCTCACAGTTGGGTCATTGTTTCCAGAGAAGCCTTACTTACAGATATGCAGATTCTCGTTCCTTCTGAACAGCTGCTTCAAATTTTTGCTCCATCAACAATGAGCGCTCAGACAACATGGCTTCTCTGAATGACACAGAAACACACCCTGGCATTCTTAGAATTAGGAGCAACAAAGAATGCCACAGGAATATTGTTGGGGGTACAGTGTACAGAAAACCACAGACTACAAAAAGAAAAATACTGAAAAGCAGGGAGTTCAGTTGCCCATGGGAAGAATCCAGTGAGAGGCTAAACAGAAATTATAGTTGACTTCACTGGGATGTGCCCACTTGTGTCGGACTTTTCCTCAGGCTGAGGGTGCACAGGGACACCTGTACAGGAATGATTACTTGAGAGTGTAGGGTGCAGCTAATTTTAACAATAGTTTCAAATGTGGAATCTGAAAAAAGGCTAACCCTAGAACTCATGTGGGACTTATGTTTCGGAAGACAGAAGAGTGGACAATTCAGTATCCAATCTGTCCATGGAAGGTGACAGGACTTTAGAGAAGTGATTCTTCTGCGTTGTGAAAAAGAAGATAGAGAATGATGTGAAGATGGCTTTCAATAACCTCAGCTTTCTGACTGAACCTACAGGCACCAAGTGTTAGAATTATAGACACCTTGTGGGAAAATATGGAAATGTTGATTGTCATGTGAAACTCCTACCAACGGCAAGAAAACTGGCAAATGTGCCAAGGAAAAATGGCTTTGTTTCTAGAAAGAAAGCAAATAGCATTTTTTATAGAACATGGCAGAGAAAGGTCTGTGCAGGATTTCCTGAGCAGGAGTCAGAAACCACAGAGTCTAACAGTCCTAAGTAAGATTTGCAAGTGTTCTGAGGGGGACCTGCTGGTCCCAAGTGCCCCCTGCTGGACCTGAACACCTATATAGAGAGGAAGGTTTGTGTTTGAGCTCACACTAAAGTCCTCTCACTGCATCTCTGGCACAGAAATTCATGGCTATGGCCTCAGATTTGGGATTGTTTACGTTTAAGAAAACTTGGCTCTTGGCGGTGTCTCTGCTGAGTGACCTGGGAAACATACATCACAGTCACATGACACGCATCCTCTGCAGCCCCATTCCTGAGGTCAGCAGACCCAGTGCATATCGTTGCTGGTTAAAGAGGATCCAGAGACCGTAGGTGAGAGCCCAGGTCTGTGAGGGATTCAGCAGGCCAGGGCCTGACTCTTGCAGCTGCACCTGGGACAGAACACCTGGGTAAAAAGAGCATCACCGTCAGGCAAACAAAAGAGAAAGCACAAGCTCAGGTTCCTCTCCTGACGCCTTTTGACACTCACAGCAGGAGCAACAAACAGACTGAGGAGTGGCCACAGGAGAGCCAGGCTTTGGTGAAGGCTCCTCTGAGAAGGACATGGAGATCCTCGCTTATGGCTGGGCTTTCAGCATTCATCCAGAGGGCTGATTTTCATGAGGAAGAAACTTAGGCAGATAAGAAGCGGGCACAGGAAAAGGTCCCTACCTGTCCTTTCAAACAAGGGTGATTTGCCTTGTGCTACTTGGAGGTACTGGAGACACATCTCAGGGACCTGCCTGGTTTTCCTATTTCCAATACATCAACAATCTCTGTGGGTCGTGCTGCACAGGCCTTTGGGTTAGACATGAGTTGAATATTTGACATTGAGTCCACATGCCTGTAGAGAAGGCAGACCAATATACAATAGTCTCGTTACATTTAATATCTCATCTCTGCAAATTCACGGGTATGATTTAGGATTCAATATGCTGATGTGTTGTATATGTGGCTTATGGTGATGTGCAGCCATGTTGAAAGACAGCGTAAGTCCTTTATCCAACTCCCAGGAGGGTTAATCTCACTCTTCTCACTTAATGCACATTGTGAGGAAACACCTCAGACAAATTTAATGTGTTTGATTTTTAAAAGCATTTCTGAGAGATCTAAGGGAACAATTTGGATCCCATATCACTGGACTTAGAGTACAAACTTGTCCAAAAAGGGTCACTAAACCAAGGGACCAGCCTCCAATCTCTCTTCCCCTCTTGATCTTCGTCTTTCTCTACACCTGGACTAATTCCCTCTTCTCTCATATAGCACATGACAAAAAAAAAGAGTTCACAATTTGCTCATTCAATAGATGAGGGGTAGTTAAACTTTCAAAAATAATATGAAATCAGGATGATGATTCGGTAATTTTTTTCTGACTGAAATACTAATCACAGCAAATCAGCAAGCCATAATTGGGGCCTAGAACAGGAGACAGGAAGAGGTTTCAACATGGGGATTCCCTCACCTTGCTGAGGACAACCTTGCAGATCAAGAGTTAGATGGATACTTAATGGTGTGCTGGTAGTACATATAATCAGGGTAGAAAAGAGAAAAGCTGAAGCCAGGCTTTAACCCTCTCACATTGTGATGACATCTAGCGGTGCACAAGAGCATTTATGTCTAGCTCCACTCACCCAGGTTGGGCCCCATGGCTCCTCTTTCTGCTGTAATTCTCAGGCTAGACCTCCTGTGAGTGACTGCTCTGTGAATGTGAGAATGAACTTCTCGTGTTACCCTGCCACGTGTCTGCTCCACTGCAATGACCACTTTGTACAGCAGGTTCTGAGGCCTGGCCGTCAATAGAGGATCTTAGGAGTGAGGACAGTGTGTAACAGCTATGAGAAGTGGTTGGATATCTATCCATCAACCGAGTCCTGCAGAACTCATGTTTAAGTTCCTTATTTCTTTATCTATGACTTTTCAGTGTAGCAGTGGTGTAAACCTGTCTTAACCCCGGTGGGTCTGTTGCCCCATGTGGGCTCTGATGCTCACCTTCAGCCACAGCGTGTGTGTTCCTCTTCTTCGTGATGCTCTCAGGGACATTTTGGACATTATGCTTTCATATGCATTTGGACTTGGCAATGGTTTCCTGATGGTCAGACAGAATTTAAGGAAGCCTATCACAGAATAAATGCCACTTTATCACATTGCATCAGCACCATATGTTGCTCTCCAGAGCTGCACAGTCAGGACTGGGCTGAGCAGAGAGGGAGCCTAAGTGCACGTGTTCCTCCTATAAACATGGAGATAAAGATCTGAGATGCTGGAAGAAGATTGTGCTCAAATGTAGAGAAATTGATAATCATCACACAACTTGAGACAAGAGGATAATTCAGTGTGTGCTTGTTCCTTGTTTAGGATTCGCCACCCTTCATTTATTTAATGGTTTTGCCTGTGTCCAGAATATGCACTTTATTTAGCATTGTTACCTCCATTGTAAAACTAGAGAAAACCATGAAGGTGAGTTATAATTTCCTGGGCTTTCTGACTGAACTTATAGTCACCAAATTATCATTACAGACATGGAGTAAAATATGCAAATGTATTATTCTTAAGTATAACTCCTTCTAATAGCAATAAAATTGGCCAATAGGTAGCATAGAAGCTTTAGAGAAAACAATGTTATTTTTAGAATGTAAAGAAACAACAGTTTCCTTAGCAGTTGGCAAGGTGAAGGGCCTCTGCAGGGCTTCCTGAGCAGGAGTTGGAAACCACAGATTCTAACAGTGAACAGTTCAAAGCATGATCTGCCTGTGCTCGTGGAGCATAGGTCTGAACTTCCTGAGTTCTGAGAGGCCCCTGCTTGCCCAGACACTTGTGCAGAGAAGTTTGTGTCCAGGCTCACAGTGACTTTCACTCACTGCGTCTCTGCACAGGAATACATGGATTGTCCTCAGAGTCCAGATGGTGTTTAAGGAAACTTGGGCCTTGGAGGTGTCCAAGCTTATGCTGACTCAAGCAGTGAGAGCTGAAATGTGCTTTGTGCTTCTGCCACTCCATGTTACACCCATTTACTCCAGACCTTTTCCTGTAGGCTGACAAAGACCGTCACACTCTAGCTGATTAAAGAGTCCCCAGAGACAGTGAAGGGGGTGGGGGGCACACTGTCTGAAGGAATTTGCCAGCCCAGGTCCCGACTCCCCAGCTGCACCTGGGACAGGACATCTAGACGAAAGAACATCCCCATCAGCCAAAAATAAATAAATCACATGCTCAGGTTCTTTCCCTTTGAGACAGTCTCAGCCACCAGACCCAGGGCAGCCATGCTGTGATGAAGGCTCCTGTTAGAAGATGGAGCTCTTCAGCCCCAGAGGGCGTCTTGGTAGAAGGGAGGAACCTGAGGAGATGACAGAGAGCAGGGAAGGGTCTCTACTTGTTCCATCACGGAAAGGTGATTGGTCTGGTGCTGCTTTAGAGGAAATGGAGACTTCCACCTCAGGGACACGTTCCGGATCTTTCTCGGAGTTTCTGCTTGCAGACAAACGAAAATTGATGTAGGAAGGTCATTCTGTGCAGGCATTTGGGTCAGAACATGGAGAAATGTTTTACATTGAGTCCACACTCTTGCTCAGCATATCATTTCTACAAATACAGTTGAGGACTTAGGATACAATATATTGGTGTGCTATGTTTTGGGCTTTTGGTAAGGGGAAGCCATTCTAAGGACAGCCTAAAGTTCTTTTTCCAAGTCTCAGTGGAGTAAATTTTACTCTTATCACTCATATAAACAAATATAACTTGTGAAGAAGCACTTCACACTCGTTTTAGTACATGTGATCTCAGAACTTTCTCTGAGAGATCTGTGGGAACAATTTGTTTCGCATCTCACTGGACTCAGAAAACACAACGATCCAGACAGGGACACTATACCTGGGGGGCAGCCTTCAATCTCTCTTGATTTCTGTCTCTGTCTGTTTATTTGTCCTCTGTATTTTTATCTCACTTGCCCTGCTCTTTTATATTCCATAAAAATAATTTCCACAATTTTCTCACTCCAACTATGAAGCATGTTTAGTATTAGTTGTATTAAAATCCTGACTAAACTTGCACCATAAAGGCAGGATCATGGTTCAGTATTTTATGCTTTCTGACATATCATTGAACCAGAATTGATGCCAACAAGGAGAGAGGGAGAGAAGCTTCAGCATGGGGATCCCCTCACCTTGCTGAGGATGACCATGAAGATCAGGTGTATGTGAGGCATTTAAGAGTTCCATGGTAATGCAAACCAATAGGAATAAAAATGAAAAAAGCTAAAGCCAAGTTTTACCCCTCTCACATCATTGCGATGACATCTAGCTATGCTCACAGTAACTGATTTCTGTCTCAACTCATCCATAATAGGTACTTTGGCCCCTTCTCCTGGCATCATTCTTGGTCTGGAATACCATGAGTGATTGCTCTGGGTATGATAATGACCTTCTGTGCTCATTTCATCCCTCCCAGGTTCTCTGCTTTACTCCCACGACAACCATGTACAGTAGGTTCTGAGGCATGGGTATCATGAAAGCATCCTTATCATGAATAAGGCCAGGCTGTGGGTCCTCACTGGACTGGTTTTACATCCATTATCCATTTGTCCTGAGTACTGGAGATGTTGTTTGAGTCCCTTATTTCTTTATGCATGATCTTTGGTCTCTTTGTAGAAGTAGTGGAAACACGTCTTAATTCTGGTGAGACTGATGTCTCATGCACATTTTCATGGGCACCTACCACCACCACAGCAATTGTATTTCTTTTGTATGTGATGTTTGTGATGCTCTGAGGATTTTTTAATGTTATACATGCATATGCATTTGAGTTTGGCTGACAGATTCTCATAGGCAGAAAGAATTTGAGGAAGAAGATACCAGGAATAAATGCCACTTTTTTAGCATACTGTATCAACAACATATACTCTAAACTTCTTACCCTGGTGTTTTTTATTTTCATTACCTGGGTGATAAACTGGGTACCAGGATTCTGCACTCATGTTACTTGATTTTTTTCTCATCTGCATAAAACTTCTGGAAGTCACTAATGACAGATAAAATGCAAGTGGAAGGATTGGAGGGTATTTTGAACTTTGCATTTTCCCTCTACTTGAAGGCTAAATTATTGTCATACATGTTTGTTAAATTATTTTTATATCAGGATGACTCATGGTTACTTATTCAATATATTTTTAATCCTAGTGCTAAATTAAGCATTTTTGCACAGAATGTTCAAACATTGGGAATGAGGGAACCAACTCTTTCTAGCTAGACTCAACTGGTTTTAAATGGAATTTTCTTAATTTTATGTATAAAGTAAGCTAAAATGGCAAGGGATTTTTACCAATCCTTTATGAAATGTTTTTCTGGGAGTGAATTTCATAGACACACTTAAAGAATTCTACCAGCTGCAACTTAGTCAGGGAAGCCACCCCAGATAATCTTGCTGGGCCTGGTGCCGTGACTGGTGAAATTAGGAGCATGAAATACAATGGCACTTGGCATCTACAAATATTTCCTGATTATTACACAGTGACCATCAAAATGCCTAGGCTTAAACAGCGTCTTGAGCTCAAACAGCATCAACTATTGTGAAACATCCAGAACTTTCTATGCACAGAGGCTTTTCATCTGTACCTTCCCTAAAGCCATATGTAATAAGCTCTGAGTTTGGCTAACCCACAACCACATGACTCACCAAAACTAAATCTAGAAGTGATCATTTAAACAGGCAATAAAATGATCAACTGATGGGATAATTCAATACAACTCTCCATGGACAGGAAGACTTCATGGATAAACACTACAGAAACATTTTAAAAGAAAGAAATGCAAACCTCCTAACTCCAAACAGTAGATGAAAGAGGGGGTCACATGGAAACTCATTTTATGTATTGGCTGACCCTTATGCCAAATTCAAACACACCATAAGAAGAGAGCCCTAAAAACCAATATATATGAGGATTATAGTTGCAGAAATGCTCAACCAAGTAATATAAAAATTAAAAGTGAATAAAAGAATATAGTAAAAGAATCATACACCATGAACATTGCTCAGCTGAACGTTCACAAGTAATTCATGTTATTTCCCAATAGCAATATGGAAAATAAGCATCACATTTGTATTAAGGTTAATCTTTGTTGGTTAACTTGACAGGATTTAAAATACTCATGAAAACAAATCTCTTGTCATGTCTGTTAGGAATTTTCTAGATTTGCTCAATTGAGATGGGGAGACCCACCCAACAGTGATGTCATTCCATGGGCTGGGGTCTTGGAATGTACACAAAGGATAGAGCAGGATTCATCAAAAGATAAAGCATTTATCTCTCCTTATGTCCTCTGTGCTGATGTGACAACGAGAGAGTCGCTTTTCTTTCCTGTCATGCTATCCACACCCTGATGGACTCCACCCTCTTGCACTATAAGCTTAAATTAAATGTTCTTTTCTTAAAATAATTTGCATTAGGTATTTTGTGGCAGCGATGATATGTTGGGTGACACACGTCTAATCTTAGAGAATGCAGAAAAATTGGATCATGTGTGGGTACAAAAGGAACAGCTCAATCAGTCATTTATGAAGTGTCTACCACGAGCCTCATTGTCTATGGAAGGGCAGTGAAATCTCTCTGAAGTGGGTGACTTAGATGCACGCTGAAGGCCGAGTGTATTTAAAAATGTGATATGTGTGTACATGTCATTTATATCATTAATATGTATTCAGCCTTACAGAAAGAAGGAAATTTTACTGTTTTCAAAACCCCAGGCAGCTTTATGTTAGGTGGGATAACAGGAAATAGAAAAGGAATTGATGTAAGCTCACTTGTCTGTAGAGCGACATAACTCAAGGCTGGAGATTAAAGAATGCAATGTTGCTTTCCATGGGCTTCCTGAGGTGGGATAACAATAGGAGTTAATCAAAGTGTTTGCAGAGTTTCATTTCCGTAGGAAGAATTAATTCTGGAGATAAAATGCACAACACAAAGCTATGAGCAAATAGCCGTGCATAGCATTCTGCCGATATTCCAAGGAACTCAAGGTAGTGTTCATATAAACAATGAGACGTGTGTGATCCAGCACCTTTTGAAGGTAAAAGTTGAAATTTGGCATTGGTGGGTTGGAGAGAAGGTTCGGTGGTTATAGGCACTTTTTTTGTAAAGCCTGAGACCTGAGTTCAATTCCCCAGTACCCATGTAGAGTTAGATGCACAAAGTGGCCCTGACAACCCATTAATTCTCTGTATCTCTCCATCTCTTTCTCAAATAAATAAATATTTTTGAAAAGAAATTTGGCATGAATGTGGTAATCATTTAATACTTTCAGGTGTTTTATGTACATGTAAACATTTTGAGTTGTAGTTAATATATTTTGTATAAGTTATGTCATAATCAGTTAATACTTAAAAATGAATGTCAGGTGGCCCACAGACTGTAGACATAGACATAAAAGTACAGACAAAAGATTGATGGATTGGTAAATTTATAGATAATAGATATACAGTAAAATCATAGATGGCTAGATATATAATAAATATGTATTATAGATTATGCAAAGATATCTCAGAACAGTGAAGAGAAGAATAGCTTTATAGATGGATGGGAGAGGAGGAATCACTATATGATGGAAAGGGTTTAAGAGAATAAAGATCATTTCAAAGTAAGAGGTAAAGAAAGCAGAGAGAACAGTTTCCTCAGGGAGGAGGGGATTTCAGAGCTGGAAATTCCTCTGCTCCAGTGGGAACTGGATGTTTTCCAATGAGGAAAACCCAGGCACCCAGAGTCCATGACTGGTCAGTTTAAATGAAGATGAAGGCCTTGGTTGGTCCATGATGCATCCAGTACTGTGCAGATCACAGGAAGCCCACCAAGTCAGCCCACCTGAGAAAACTCACTTAAGCCAGGTAGAAGAGAGAGGATATCGAGTCACCGTCTTTGCCATCCGAATCACCTTCCAAGGGTCCTTTTCCCTTTACGCCGAGCCAAGGAAACTGACTAGATCCTATAGTGCTTTAGGAATGGTGTACTTTTTAGTGATTTCTGAAAGAAAATATAAACACAAATTATTATTTGTAGCTAATACACTGATATCTTTCCTTCTTCTGTTTGTTTGACTGACCAGCAGAGATTTTGCTAAAACTTCTCCCACATTTTCTCCCCACACTGGTGGCTGGAGAACCCTGTAACTCCCCATGTTCCCTTAAGTAATAAAGCCTCCCACTCTACCTTATTGTTGTCTATGACTTTAATTCTTTAACTTTGTAGACAAGAGTTCAGGTGCTCCTTAAATGTTTGTACACCTGGACCACCTTCCTGGCCCCAGTCTGCTCTGAGCACACACTACTTCAGAGATGCTAACTTACTCCACAAACACCCAATATCACTTGTGTGAGGAATGGACACTGGTGGCCTGGACACTGAGAGCACACTGAGTTCAGGCCTTTAGTGGTTTCACAGGTTTCTTGAGGATAATTTACCTAGAGAAAGGTTTCTTATAGGGTTACGATTTTACAAGAGAGTTTTTACATACCAGCAACAGTGGGGCAGATGATTTCCTGATGTGGGTGCTGTGCTGGACCAATGGCTAGGAAGCACCCACTACAATTGTCACTATCCAGACTGCTGCCCATTAGGCCCAATGTCCTCATGTGGGGGGCAGCAGAGCTGCAGTGACACGTGTCCACCAACGTTACCTTCTACCACACTGTCTAGCCCTTTAGTGAAATGGCTTTGTGCAAACACGGCTCGGATGTGCTCATCAGGATGCAAGGGCTTTCAGATGCTGTGAGGGTAGAGGCCACGTGAAGTCAAGATCAAAGTCATTCTTGTCATCAAATGCTTTAGATTTGACAGCTAATGACACAGGTCAACTGAGTTTCAAAAATGTTTAGCTAGGAAATATTTCTGGGCAACCTTTCTTGAGACAAATCTGAAGCTTCCATGAAAACACAGTATTGCATGATTAGAGAAAGAAATGATCTCTGTTTCATCTCCATGCCTGGGGGTTCCAAGAGAGATGAGACTCAACGGAGGAAATAAGCTTCCCATCTTTTCTCTATACCTGCTCTGAATTTGAGTCTCTGTGCTTGTGTGTCCCGCTTGCCCCCTGCTGGCCTTGTATTTCCCCAGCAGGGAGGTTAGTGTCAGGGTTCTCACTAACGTTCTCTCACTGTGTCTCTTGCACAGTAATACGTGGCTGTGTCCTCTGTGGTCACAGAGCTCAGCTGCAGGGAGAACTGGTTCTTGGACGTGTCTCTGGAGATGGTGACTCGGCTCTGGAGGGACGGGTTGTAGGAAGTGCTTCCACCATAGGTTATGTGACCCATCCACTCCAGCCTCTTTCCTGAGGGCTGGCGGATCCAGGCCCAGTAGTAACCGGTGGTGATGGAGTAACCAGAGACGGTGCAGGTGAGGGACAGGGTCTGTGAGGGCTTCACCAGGCCAGGTCCTGACTCCTGCAGCTGCACCTGGGACATCACACCTGGAGAGAAGAAACATCAGTCATTTCTGTCCCACCACTCCCACAGACACGTGTGACATTGACAGCACTCACATTGGGGAGCGGTCACAAGGCACAGCACAAGACCCAGCAGTCTCATCTCTGCCACACGCTTCTTCCTCCGCCAGTGTGATAGAGAGCTGTGAGCTCTCACGGTTTTGAGGAGAACTTAAGCCACAATGTGAAGATTAATTTGCATGTGCTGAATCTTATTTTTATATGTGGACACAGAATAGGCCAGACTTCCTTGTACTGTAACTGCCCCGTTCAGTATCTATCCGGTGAAACTGCCTGTCATGTAATCCAACAGTGAGAAATCAGTGTGTGTATTAGAACAATGCAAAGGATCCTGCAATATCACAGCCTTGCCCCTGTGGAGACACATGAATATAACAAACTGAAGGCTCTAGGGGTCACCATCAAGGTGAACCAAAACTCTTCAGTAACACTGTGGTGTCCTCCATGGAGACTCCCCACAACTGTGGTTAGAGAATTGCACCCACAGTGAAAGAGAATCCTACCTGTTCTGGAGGGCAAGGAGGACTGAGTATGTCCTTATCAGAGCAGGCATTGGTCTATAGGTGTGAGAGCAGCTGTGTGCCGTCCCAGGTCGCAGGTTCTCTGTGGGCAAGATGAGTCTGTCCTTTGTGGGATCTGCAGAGGGGACACCCATGTCCAGTTCCTTCACTGCCCAGAACTCACATCCATAATAATCTCTCATAGCAAGTAGTTTTAAAAATCACTGAAACACTCATTGATGGCATCAATCTGTTTTCACTAGGTTATCCATCCTGTACACCAAGCCATTAGCACAGCCCGAGCAGGTGGGCTGGAGATTCTCAGAGCAAGTGACTGTCTCTAAATTCATGCTACAATTCTAAGCCAGAGGGTGATTTTTTCTGCTATTTTGAGAATTTAAGCACATTTGCGATGTCCTGTATTCCTACAGAGCCCTGCTTAGCAGCTTCATTCCCTGATCCTGTCTAGTTTTCCTACTTTTAGACAAACAGGAATTGGCATGGATCACTCTGTGCGTGCCTTCAGGGCAGGATGTGGGGACTGTTTTCCACTGAGTACACAGTCTTGCAGTGGAGGGGGCCCAAAACGCGTCCTTCTCCTTGTTCTTGAGATCTATGGGAATTCCATTGGAGCATTTAGGATGTGCTGTGGTGATCGCTGTGTTTGGGCTTTCAGTGATGGGCTCCAGGGTTCAAGTCTGGTTTTCAGAAGACTCAGTCTTATTCATGTTATTCATGTATAAAACCCAACTTGTGAGTAAGTACCTCACACACATATAGTGCAAGTGATTTTAAGTCTCTGAGAAGCTCTGGGCAGCAAATTGGTTTCCAACTCAGTAGGTTCAGAAAACAAACCTGCCCTCTCACAGAGATGCTAGAACTGGGGACCAGCCTCTAACCATTGTCTCTCTCCCTCCTCCTCCTCTTCCTCTTCCTCATCCTCTCTCTCTCTCCCTCCCCCTCTCTCCCTCTTCATTCAGACCTGTGAAAGGGGGCTAGCCGCTTTTACCATTATAGATCTTCCCCTGGATCTGTAGCTTCAATAAATCCTTTCTTCCCATAACTGTGCTTGGTTTGGATGTTCATCCCAGTGGCTTATGGCTGAATATGACCCCCTCTATCCATATTTCTTTTATTTTTTCTTTTCTTTTTGGTTTCTAGAGGTAGGGTTTTTGCTCCAGCCTCGGCTGACCTGAAATTCACTATGTAGTCTCAGGCAGGCCTCGAACTCATGGCATCCTTCTACCTCTGCCTCCCCAGTGCTGGGATTAAAGGCAAGCACCACCACACCTGGATCTTTTTAAAACTATTTATATATTTATCTATTTGCAAGCAGAGAGATACAAAGAGAGAGAGAGAAAGAGAGTAAGTATTGGCTTGCCAGGGCCTCTGAGACACTGCAAATGAACTCAAGATGCATGTGCCACTTTGTGCATCTGACTGATGTGGGTACTGGAATCTGAATGTGGTTCATTAGGCTCTGGAGGCAAGCAACTTAACCACTGAGCCATCTCCAGGCCCAACCATCTTTCCTTATCCCATTAGCCTTCTCTGTCTTCTCATACGGTGCCTAATAAAACAAGATTCCACAATGTGAAGACTTGTTATACAAGCCTTCTAAGAATGTTAAGATGAAATCGGGGTCAAGACTCAGTATATATATGCTAGTTAAAATAATAAGTAAAATAAAGCAGAAAACAATAATGGTGATTCCATTTGCTCACTGCAGTTGTTCTTGGAGTTTGGATGTGTGGAAGCAAGCAGATCCTTCCTCCATCGATAGATCTGTAAACCTTCAATAAACCATTCCTCTCCTAAAAAAAAATAATAATGGTGATTCCAGAGGAAAGGGGCATAGACTTCAACATGGTCATTCCCTCTCCATGAGGATGTCCATGAAGATCAGAGTATGTATTTTAAACCACTTTGGTAACACAAAGCATCAGGGAGGATACCCAAAAGCTAGACACAAACGTTCACTCTCTCACATCACTGTGATGGCATTTCACAGGGCTCACAACCACTGAGGTCAGGTTCCACTCACCCATGTTGGGCAGCATTGCTCTTTCTCCTGTCATCTTTCTTGGCCTAGACCTCCTTGAATGACTGCTCTGTCGCTGTGAGAATGAACTTCTCGCCTCACGCCATCCCTTCCAGTGCTGTGCCTTCCTCCAAACTTGTACAGTAGGATCTGAGGCCTGGCCATCAGGTTTGTGTCCTCATTAAGGGTGGACATTCTGTGGCTCCTGTGGTAGTTTGAATCAGATGCCCCCCCCCCACAGCCTCCTGTGTTTTCGACACTTGATCCCTAGCTCACTGCAGTTTGGGATGTGGAGACGTGCTGGAGAAAGAATATTCCTTGGGGTGGATTTTACGGAGCTATATCCTGAGAGCTCGCCCTTGCTGCTATTTCTCCACTTCTGTAGGAAGATGTGACATCCAGCCTCTGCTCTAGCATGCTTTCTTGACATGATGAAACTCCCACAAGACTATGCCAGTTCTTCATAAACTCCAAAATTTGTGAGTTATCCTCAAATAAATTCAATAATTCATAATTTGTCCTTCTTAAGTCCATCTTGATTATTCTTCATTAAATATTAGGACAGAACACAAGCTTGGAGCTCATAAATCTCCTGAACCCCCGAATCCCACATCAGTAGTTTGAATATTTGGCCCCATAAACTCAGTCTTTTTTTAAATTAAAATTCCTACTTGAGCCTCAGCAGCTGCTCTGAGATACATGACATGTGTTTCCAGCTTTGCTTGTTCTCAGACCTTACTTGTAGTGCGTGGATTTCTTGGGGAGTCATTGTACACTAACACCCAGTCCGTCCATGCTGCTGGGTGGACAGAGTCTTGGGACAGCGGTAAGCTGACGGGCATAGCCACCCTGGAGAATGTTGCAGTGAACAACTCTCGCTTATTGTACAGATAAAGGTTGTTTATATAGAGGAAAAAGGAGAGGCAGGGGCAGAAGCGGCAAGGGGACTGGTAGGGGCGGATAGTCTGTGGATGTTTCATAAAGCGATTGGCAGGGGCCAGTATCCTGTGGATACCTCGTTTGCATAGATAAGTTTAGGGGGCTTTCTCAGCTCTAAGTGGCGAGGAGTACATGCCTTTAGGCCCGTACTGGATGGCAGTGGCTGCAGAGAAATTGTGACTTTTAAACTTTTATTGTCCAAGCTTGTTATTACAGCTGGAGTAGGTAAACTGGGGTCTTGAAGTGCCTGTTTTTCTCAGGGCTTTCTGTGGCCTTCCAGGGGGGCTGGAGGGTCTCATATAAAGGAAGGAGACAGCCAAAACTCCTGCCGATCTCAGAGGCTCAGATGAACTTGAGATTATCGGGATTTCAGGCCAGCCTCTACTTCCTTTAACCTGTATCCTCTGTGCCTCTTAGCAGGGTCCCACAATTCCCCTTTTTGTTTTTATAATGGAGTAGTGGTATCACAATCTTCTGTTATTTTAGGCAAGGTTTGATACTGTACTAAGACTTGGTTGGTTTGGAACCAAGCAAAATTGATTATCTGCTGTTTGATAAACTGGATGATGCAGGGGGCTATGAGTAGCAGGGTTCCTACAGCAAGGAGAGAGTCAAGGAGTGGGAGGAGCCAGGAATCAAAGGGTTGGAGAACCAAGGGGTGAGGGCATTGGGAACACACAAGACTCATTGACATAAAAATACTAGCCGTGAAGTGATGCAGAGCCCTATGGGAGGCCCTGGAGGGGAAGCGTCCCCAACACTATGAATAAAGCAGGAGACCCTGAAGGCGACAGAAATTAAATAGCTGAACAAGAAGCACAAACTGTAAAGTACTTGGCATGCAGCCAACTGTTCTCTGCTTGGGCATGAGGCCTGCTCAAGGGAGGGAACTCATCTGGTACTTGAAACCAAGTCAGAATCCCATTGTCAGGAAATTCAGACTTCAGAGAGAATCCCCAATGCTCTCTGGAGAAGAGTGGGACTGCACACCAAAAAAATCTCTCAGATAACTTTGCGTACCCACTTTAATCCAAGAAGCTCTCACTCTTGGTTGAGAAATGTTTTATCTTATAGATGGCAGAGAACCTAGAGGAGAACCAAGATCCATTGATGAGACAAGAACATAGCCAACTGCCATCGTGACCCTTGCCACCTCGCCACATCTTCCAGGGCCCGGGAGAAATTGCAGAGGAAGAGGCAACATGAATACCGCTCTTGCTGTGAGTCTGACAACCAGCTCCAGGGTGATGGTGACTGACACCATGGTGATCAATCAAAGCCTATTAAAGTGGAAACCCCGAGGCCACAAAGATCTCAACACTAATTCAGACTGCGGACAGACCTGCCATGGCCTGCAAAACTCTGCATAAGAGGGGCATAATGATTATAGAAGCCTAAAGGTGGGTAGGAATAGCATAAAACATGGCCCCCCACTCCCCACAGGGACTGACCAAGGCCTTCGTACCCCACAGTGAATACCACAACCACACTGAGGAGGGAGGGTAACAGGAGCCAAGGCTAGGGGATAAAAAGACTATAACCTGTTGTATATGAAATAATTTTTTAAATAGCACTAAAGTACCATGAAAATGTCTCCAGGATTGTTGACATGTTTTCCCTGTGAAATGGGAATGTTGGGTGGGGATTCCTTGTCAATATACCAATACTCCAACACACCAACAAATTTAAGGTACCCCAGATTCTTGTCTTGTGAATTTAAAAAATTCAAATCTATAAACCAGAGGGTAAGGTTTAGAGAGACAAGGAAAGAAGAAAAAGTACAGAGAGCCCCTGCCGTGTGAAGGGCAGAAGGGATAGAAAGTCCACTTGAGAGTATGGGGGGGTCTCCCCTTGTCTCAGCTCAGCTAGGTGGAGATGAGAAGAGGGGGGACTTACCAGAACCTGGAGATTCAGGAGTGATGAACAAGGAGGCAAGAGACCTGGGCCCCATGATCACGGTCTATTTAGAACCTTATTGTTGTGGGCTTCACCTTCTGGCTCAGGTGAACCAGAGAGACAGCTGATTGGTCTAAGCTAGAAGCTGGCTCAGGAAGAGGCCCATCATGATGCCAAGTTCTAGGGTCTGAGCTTGGCCATCCACAATTCCAGGGTTAGATTTAAATGCTAGGAAAGGGGATCTCCCCCGAGGGGCTGAGGGAGTCCATAAACAAAGAGGTCCAAGGAAGTCCCTTAGGCAAGAGATAATAAATCAGCTCATTCGTTGATCTCTAGCAAAGTGGGCAGGCTCAAAGACCTTCGTGCCTTCACTTTTGGGGGCCCAGTCACCCTAACTCAACACCTGTACTTATAAATGTTATTTATGTTTCCTGTTTTTCAGATATGCCTTACCATGTCACCAGACAAGTGTTACAAAATAATGTAAAGGTTTTTTAATGTTATCTTTTTAACTAGGTATGTTTTGCTAAAGACAGAATGTGCTGATATCCTCTATATTCTCATTTTTCTTCTGCATGCCCAACAACTAGCCATAGCAGCCAAAACCAATGAGGACTTTGGGGATAAAAGAACATCCAATATTTTGTTGCCAGCCCCTCCAGGTCAAAGAGGGTTAGGAGATGAGAGGACACTTCTAGAGGGTCCTACAACCATAGTAAGTCACCCACCTTTTTGATCAAGGAAGACCCAGAGATGGGATTCCAATCAATATCCAGTCTACAAAAAGAGAGTCAGTAGAGTGTGGCAGTTCTGAGGGAAATTTGAGGCCTGTTAGGATTCATGCATCTGAGCCCATCTCCTGCTCGCTTCTGGTTTCCTGTAAATCATAAATTCTGTCCTAATCAGAGAATCCCACTGAAGCTCTTCCCTGAATCTCTGGGGGAAAGCCTCACAAATGTCCATGGAATTCCTCACCATGAGATAATGGAGACCAAGATAGGGACATTTTATCCACATTGGTGGCATTCTATATTTTATTCATGTGCAATTGTGGCTCATATTTAAAAAGAAAAGATCAGAAGACAAACAGAAGTCTTGTATTTGGGACATAACATATTTCTACAGACCATAAATGTAAAAGCAGCCATGGAAATCATCGTATGTAGAGGCAACCCAGATACTCAGTTACCTCTTGATCTGCTCCTGGACGGATCTGGGTCTACACTGCCCTGCGCCCCCTGCTGATCCTCAATCACACCTCAGGGAGGTTTGTGTCTGGGCTCAAGCTGCAGTCCCCTCACTGTGCCTGGCACAGTAATAGGTGGCTGTGTCCTCAGATTTCACACTGCTCATTTGCAGATACAGGGTGTTCCTGGAATTGTCTCTGGAGATGGTGAACCGGCCCTTCATGTTTGTTCCATAGTTTGTGCCATCACCATTTGGACTAACTTCCCCAATCCATTCCAGCCCCTTCCCTGGAGCCTGGCGGACCCAGCTCATCCAGTAGCTACTGAAGGTGAATCCAGAGGCCGCACAGGAGAGTCTCAGGGACCCCCCAGGCTGCACCAAGCCTCCCCCAGACTCCACCAGCTGCTCCTCACACTGGACACCTGCGAACACAGAGAATCCTGATCAGGAAACTGTCACACATGGCCATTGTTCCTCTCCTGTCTGCGCACACACTCAGCATCTCTTTATCCACAACTTACCTTTTAAAAGAGCCACAAGGAAAACCCAGCTGAGCCCCAGCTCCATGGCGAGCGGTCTGCGCTCAGTGCTGATCACTGATGGGAAACCTGGGATCAGGGCTGGGTTCCTTGGCCAGAGCTGCAGGGTCAGGGCTGGGCTCTTTTCATGGGCAGGGAGAGGGCTTGATTTGCATATTCTCTTGCTTTATATAAAGAGATATGGTGTTTAAGCCTCCAGTAGGGCAGTGAACACGGCAGGTGAGAACTGAAATGGAGGATCTAGGTGGCAAATGATAGCATTAATATATCAGTCATCATGTGCTTATTGTAACTCCGCAGCTTTCTTATGTATTTGCTCAGGACCACCACTCTGCTTGCCTTATTTCCATCACATGAAATAATATAATCTAAATTGACAGTTTTAGGAGAACTAACATAAATTGAATGAATATTTAACAAATGCATTAAAGGAAAGAAATTGGCTTGGAGATGTTGCTCAGTAGCATTGCATGTATAAGACCCGGGAGTTAAAGCTCAGAATAACAAAATAAAGTCTTTAAATAGATATAAATATTATCTAGTATTATCTTTCAGGAAATAGTTTTTAAAAATCACTGAAAACGCATGTTTGTAATTGTTGCCACATCCAGGCACAATTCATGGGAGGAATGGATTTATTGAAGCTACAGATCCAGGGGAAGTTCCATAACAGTGAAAGAGGCTTGCCCCTTTCACAGGTCCAAGCAGAGAGAGAGAAACCCATCACCAACATGGCTAACACAACAGCAAACAGGCAGGGGGTGAGTAGGGAGGAGATTTTCTTCCCTTTATGTAGCCTTAGGGTGGGGTCTTCCAACCCTATCCCAGATTTGTTGGCACACTATCTCTGGAATTTCCTTCCTGCGCTGTCTTCCTAGGAAAGAACGTTTGTTTCTAGTTTTCCTGAGCCTCCTTACATCCTGCCCCTACTGAGAGGGCTGCCTTCCTGACCCTCAGAGACCCCCCCAAGATCATGAAAAAGGTCAAGTTGACAACAAAACTTAACCATCACAGTTATTTTTGTCAGGATGTACATGGACTATGCAATGGAGTGACCGTTCTTAGGAATCATGTCGTTTTTTAACTTCTTCGAAGTAATAACAGGTCCTGTGTCTGCAATCACCCTTGATGGACACAAGTTTGGAGCCTGGACCCTAGGTACAGGCTTACATGCCCTCCTGTCCCTCCGGTCTCCCTAAGGACACAGCACTCTCATCATGTTGGAAGCTAAATCTCAGGATAAGGAGTACTGAATAGCCTTGCCCCATGAGGAACGTGTGTGGGCTCGTAGTTGTCCATTTTATGAGTTCATTACACTTGAGGGTAACTGTCTTCATGTTGACTGAGAGGGCCTGTGCATTGTGGCATTATTGCTTCTGCGGCGTTCCCAGGAACATGAATTAGGTTCAACGGAGTAAGTGTGGTGAGTTTTATGTCACTTTCGCCTTGACTTCTTCAGGGTTAGGGTTACAACTGATTAGGAGTTGATCTCCTTGAAGTTTCCTCTGGCTAATCAAAGGAGGGAACCCTGGATGGAGTCAGGAAACACCCTCCTGGCCTGGCTCTAAAGTCGCACCTCATGGCCTTTCCCTTGGTAAGGCGTGAGCACCACCTGGTGGTCTGCATTTTCCTGAAGGACTTTTCTGTTTCTAGCATGTCGGTCTGTTTGCTGACTGGGAGGCATCCAGATACTTGATGTGGGTTTGAGATTCTTCCACGTGGCTGGCCTGAGCTCCAGGCTCCTGCTCACATGTAGTTGGGGCCAGTTCTGTGACTTCCCCTTCACAAGAGTTGCTGGAGGCAATGAAGGCAAATGTACTGTTAGGTTGATAATACAATTATCTGTCTGGACATGTACATATGGAACATGGAAACACACATGTCCATGCAAGAAATTATACGTGGGGCTCTCCATGGTCCCCTACCACGAAGACTGATCCAGACGGCCCACGGAGGAGGATATCCAGCTGACTGGGGATGGGGAAGGGGGGCAACGGGGAATTGGGGATAACAACTCATGGTTGGCCCTAAACAGTGTAACTCATTATGGACAATAAAGAAAAATAAAATAAAATAATAAAAAATAAAAAGATATGAAGCAGGGGAGATGGGTCAGTGGTTAAAGCTGCTTGCTTGCAAAGCCTGCCAGCCTGGGTTTTATTCTCCAGTACCCACGTAAAGCCAGATGCACAAAGTGGTGTATGCATCTGGAGTTTGTTTACAGTGGATAGAGTCCCTGGCATGCCATTCTCTCTCTGTCTTACTTTGTCTCTCTGCTTGCAAATCAATCAATTAATAAATATTTTAAAAGATATGAAAGCAAAAAAAAAAAAGAAATTACACGTGGATATTTATGAGAGCTTCATTCCCAATTCTTAGAACGTGGATGTTTTAAATATATCACTTTAGCATTCTCTAGGATAGCTGGTGAAAACTGAGCACTCTTTCCTCAAACCAACCTAGACGTTCAAGTGTAGAAGATCATAGTGAGAGGAAAACGCTGAATGGATGTTGTGCGTTCAGTTGACGGTGGTCATTGCGAAAAGGAAGAGGTTTGAACACCATGTTCCTGAACTTTTTTTTTCTTTGCATCCTGTGATTCTTGTCATGTTAATGTGACGATGACAAAGGAGGAAAATAACAGTGTCTTGGTTAAGTCCGTCAGACACTGGATACTGGAATGAACTGGTATTACCTAGTATCACTCTATAGTGACCAACAGGTTTGAGGACAAGCAGTCACTGTTTAGATTCGTATAATTTCTGGACCAAACCAAGACATTCCTCATGAATATATACTGTCATCTGTTCCTCAGAACTCTTGCTATACAGAACCACACAAGCTAAGCCTTGATGTCATTGCTTATAGAGCTAGTACTTCATCTTCTAGGGCATCTTGTAGACTCAGCCCTGGGAGATTGGAAACATTTACATGTTGGAATGCCTGTAACACACAGGAAGGGCTCAGATGAGCCCAACCCAGAGGGGACATGAGTTTCAATCTCTGAGCTTGTCCTCCTGCATCCCCCTTGGGGAATGTGAGAGCTTTGTTCTGAGCTCACCTGGAATCCTCTCATTTGGGAAACTGTGAGGAGGGAAAGGAACATCCTAACCATCAAAGTAGCCCAGTGATGGAGAAAGAGAGGTTAACAAAGACCCCGAAAGACCCTGAGAGGCAGAGGTAGGGACTCGCCAACTGTACTAACATCCGTCTTATGAGGAAAAAGGCCCAGAGAGATGGAGTGTGTTCCTGGACTAAGGCAGAGTTTGCTGGAAATCTTTCTCATGATATTAAGCTACTCAGGTATCCAGAGTAAGTCAGTATAAACTGGGTGGTGTTAAGAACAGAACTATTTCCTCACAATTGAGGGATGCGGAGAATCCCTAGGATACTGTGTTTATAAAGAAAGAGTAAGAGGGACTTGAGGAGATAGCTCAGTTGGTAAGGAGCTTACCCCACAATCATGAGGACATGAGTTCAAACCACAGCACTGGTGAGAGATGGGGGGACTCTTGTGGGTTTTTTAGTTAACTATTCTACCAGAATTTCTGAATTTCTGATTTCTGGATTCAGTGAGAGACCCTGTCTCAACAAATATGGTAGACAGCAACTGAAGAATATAATTGATACTGACATATGGTCTTCACATCCATGTACATATATAAACATGTATATACCCCAACCATGTGTGCATATACATACAATCATGTATACAAACATGAATGTACACACAATGTATGCACAGAATTTAAAAATAAAAACAGTCAAATGAGCTCATATGGATACTGTTGAATGAAATGTTTCTTGTGGAGCAGACACGCCACGTCCCTCGGGAAACAAGGGTCAGGGTTTTCAGCAGGGATCCAGGTCGTGGACATAAGCTGCAGTCACGCTCTGAGCCGCAGATACCTCCCAGCACACGATTCTCACCAGTGGAAGCTTCCATCTAGGACCGTGCTCGCCAGAGGCAGATGCAGCGAGAGAGCTGGGGCCCATCTAACCCTACCAACCGACAGTAGGCCGATAGCTGAGATTCTGGCAAGAGAGGACCCACCACAGTCATATCGTGGAGGATCCAAATGGAACCCCGCAGAGAATGACGGGATGAACAAGGGGCCCACAGCCACAGCCATTAAATCAACACAGG
>PVHP010006166.1:0-39113 GCA_004024765.1 Zapus hudsonius
GAAGACTGGGATGAGTACTAAGATATACAGGATACCTTGCCACAAGGACTAATACAGACAGCCCACAGAGGAGGATATACAACTGATCAGGGATGGGGAGGGGGGGAATTGGGGAATTCGGGATAACAACGCATGGTTTGCCCACTAAATAATGTAACACATTATGGACAATAAATATATATTAAAAAAAAAAAAAAAGGTTTGTGTTGATTCGTGGCTCAGTACAGGGTTCATAGATCCATAGGTCAGCAGCTCATGATGGGGAGCCTGATCACACTATGGCTGGTGTAAAAGAGAGAAGAGAAGGGGGAGCCAGAATACAGGTATGCCCTTCAAGGACATGCCCCTAATGACCTAACTTCTTCCCCTGTACCCCATCTACTAAAGGACCAGGCCATTTAAAAATGGGCTTTCAGGAGACTTACCTAAACCATAGCATACCTGATTTGATAGGTGGGGGAACTGAAGCTTCCTGAGTTGAGAGACTTGTTTGGGTCATTTGGTGATGATATGGGATTCCACTTCTGCCTTAACATCACCATCCTTTCTCCCAGTACCAAATGTCCACATGGAAAATACTGTCTTTGAGGAGACTCTGCTTTGTGTTCACAAAACAGAAAGCTGCAATTATGGCACTTTGGAGTCTGTCAGGTCCCTCCACCCCTTCCACAATGCCTCCTGGCTTCCAAGTTGGCTCAACACTCCTAAAAATAACACAACATCTGGCACAGTCAGGAATGGAGGTGAACTTACCAGACAGACCTTTACCCCAGATGCCTGCACTTATTTATTTGTAGAAAATTTCCCCTTGATTTCTTGTTTGGAGGTCAGAGAATGTCTTTTTTCTTGTTTGTTTTTGTATTCTTCAAGTTTTCTGAAACCATATACTGCTTTTATAATGAAAAATAATTTCACTTAAAGAAATTATTTCACTTAAAGAAAATAGTCCAGGACTTGGGAGATTGCTCAGTAGTTAAAGGCACTTGCTAGCAAAGTCGGCTGGCTCAGGTTCAATTCCCCAGTAGCCACATAAAGTCAGATGCACAAAGTGGCACATGTTTCTGGAGTTCCTTTGCAGCAGCAAGAGGCCCTGCCATGCTCATACTCTTTTTCTACTTCTCTCTGTCTCTCTCATTCTCCTCTAAAATAAGTAAATACAAATATAAAAAAATGATTCTAGCTATTTGGAAAGAGGAAGGGAGTCAGCAAGCCTCAGAGGAGGAGGGAGGATGAGACGATCATGGGTTAGTGCATATGGTCAAAATACATACATGCATGAAAATGTCATATGACATCTATTTTGTACAATTAACATATGTTAACAAAAGAAGAAACAAAACAGAAAAACAAAATCTTGGTAATGTATTTTGTACTCTCCTCCACCTTCCTGAGCATGCTCGTCTTCCTTCCAGGTGATGTAACATGATGGCTCCTACCATGGTTTTATTCTTGTTGTGATTGTTGCTTTTTCCTAATGAGCATTTCTGAGAAATACCATTTATTTAACAAAACTCCCATTCCCTTCTGTTGCACTCCTTCCCCATGCCCCTTCTCTTGAACCTCTTCTTCTTTCCAGTGAGTCCCTCTTCTACTTCGCTGCCTTTTATTTTCCTTTCTCCATCATCTATGACAGAATATCGATGGGCCAATGTTGTCGGGTCTTGTACAGGCAATGATCGTCACTGGGGGGGGGGGTCATGAATGTAGAAGCACCTTCACTCCACCACATGTCATTTCGTTGTTTTGACTTAGAGTCACACCCTATAGCCTAAGCTGCTGCCTCAGCCTCCTGAGTGCTAGGATAGTATTTGCCCCCGTGCCAGGAGGCTCATGGGTTTTTTTTTTCTTTTTAAAATTTTATAAACAGATGAAGGTAAAATGTGCCTGATGATAGCATCTGTCTCCCAGGATGGTGGGGAAAGCTCTGAGCTGTGTCCAGTGTCTCATGAGGGCTCATCTCCTAATCAGCTCTGTGACATTGCTACCTAACATTCTGTTGCAGGTGTGTGGCAACCTTGGGGCCTTGTAAATAAAAAAATTAATTCAATTTTTTTTTAATTTACAAGGTTTCACTATGTGGCTCAGGCTAGCTTGGAATTTGTGATCCTCCTGCCTCAGCCTCCCAAGTGCTGAGACTATAGGTATCATGCTTGGTAGTATGTGACTATCTTAGATCTGAATGAAACGACTCTCAGATTATTGTGCCTGACTTCTTCTGACCCATTTTACTTATTTTAATTTATTTTATATTTTGGTTGAGGTCAAAGTTACATATACAGTAGGATATACTAGTCATTGTGTCCTGCATTTGGTGATACCACCTGAATTAAGATATACAGCACCCCAGCAAGCTCCCTCCTAGGAAAGCCCTTTCCTGACAACTGTCACCTCAGAAAAATGTTGTTTATCCTCAAATTTTCTGTAGCTCAAATATATGGCAATGTTGAAGTCAACCTTTCTCTCACTGTAACAAAGAACCCAAGCAAAAGTGGCTTGTGGAGGAATGGGTATATTTGGCTTATGGACTCGAGGGGAGGCTCCATCAAGGTAGGGAAAATGATGGCATGAGCAGAGGGTGGACATCACCTCCACCACAGCACTGCAAACAGTGGCAGGAAGCTGTGCCAAACACTGGCAAGGGGAAGCTGGTTTATAACCCCATAAGCCTGCCCCCAACAACACAGCTCCAGCAAGGGTCTAATACCCAAATTGCCATTAGCTGGGGAGCAATCATTCATAATACATTCATTTGTGGGGGACATCTGGATCAAACCATGAGAGTCCACCCCTGGCCCCAGCTTTTCTGTGGGTGCTGGGATCCAGATTCAGGTCCTCATGCTTGTATGACACGCCCCACTAAATATCTCTCCAGCCCCTCAGGGTGGCCTTTAAAGAATGAGCACACATGCCTGGGGATGGGGGGCTGTCTTAGAGACTGTCCTGTGACAAAACACCTGACTTGAGAACATATCCCAGAACATCTGCAGTGGTCTCTTCTGATGAGATTGTAAGATCACTTTCAGAGGAGTAAAATGAATTTTAAAAGATGGCCAATCTTTGGTGGGCTGCTCAGTTTATATTTCTATAGTCTACTTAAGGGGGAAAGAAATTGTATTTGTTACATATCACCTATGTGTACCGGATCCTGGTACTACTGATTCACTGTCCTGGATACTTTTTAATTTTTTATTTATTTAAATATTTTATTTATTTGAGAGAGAGAGAAATAGAGAGAGAATATGGGTGCTCAAGGGCTTCCAGCCACTGCAAACAAACTCCAGATGCATGTGCTACCTTGTGCATCTGACTTTATGTGGGTACTGAGGAATTGAACTCGGGTCCTTCTGCTCTGTAGACAAATACCTAAACCACTAAGCAATCTCTCTAGCCCACTTTTTTATTTTGAATAATTAGAAACCTTGTTGAATGAACAAATCATATGATGGTCCCATTCTCTTCCTCCCTGCCCCCATTCCACTGAGGGCCCTCCTCAGTGGGGTTACTGGTATTCACCTTGGGGTTATGGGTTATGAGTTGTGAGAGCAGCAGTTAGTCATTGGGGGGAGGGCAATGCTAAATACTCCTTCCTACCCTGTGGCTTTTACAATCTTTCTGCCCCTCTTCTGTAATGTTCCCGGAGCCTTGGTGGATGTGTTTTAAGTCTGCTTTAGCTCTCTGCAGACTCTGGAATTCTGCTTTGGCCTGCTTTGAGTGTCCTCAGTGTCTATCACCATCTCTCTGGTACAAGTTTTTAGGCATGCCTTTAGAGCAAGACTCATCTTAATTCTTCATTTCCTCTGGTTTTGCCTGGACCCTGGATGTGCAAGAGGTGGTTTATTTCATGATAGGGACTCTGCTATCTTGTCATGTTGATAGATTTTCATTTTCCCTGGTTTTTGCTGCCTTCTGTAAAAAAGAAAACAGATTCTCCTATGGAGAGTGAGAGCACCATGGGTTAAAGGGGATCAGCACAGTTAATTGAAATTTTGAGAGGTGTAGCCTCTCTTTTTGGCCAAAGACTAGTAGGAGTTTCTCCCTGGAGTCTATGGCCATTGTCTCCATAGGATTCTGACTTGATTCCCAGTACCAGCTATGAGTTCCTTCCCATTGAGCAAGCCTCCTATCCAATTAGAGCCATTGGTTATCTGCTTAGGCTGAGTGCCACTATTACACACTGTCCTGGGTACTTTAATACAATACATCACTTCATTTGCTTATAGGGCGAAATGAGGACTGGGGCCAGGGTAAGATGTCATCCAGCTATTGAGCAGAGAATTAGTATCCAGATAGTCTACCCTTCTGTTGGCAAACAGACCTTTTTTTTCCAAGGTAGAGTCTCACTCTAGTCTAGGCTGACCTGGAATTTGCTATATATTCTCAGGGGGGCCTGGAACTCACAGTGATCCTTCTACCTCTGCATCCCAAATGCTGGAATTAAAAGTATGTGGTACCACGCCCAGCTGCAAACACACATTTGTCACTACTCACTAATGAGAAATTTTACTTAGCAAACATTTTGGAAATATTTCTCTGAATGGTCACACGAGGAGGCTTTCTTTTCAGGGTATCCCAACACTGGATTTGGTCAGCATCTGGCTTCTTCCTGCAGCTTCTGACTGGCTAGTGACCCCATTTCTTATCCTCCCTGCCTCCTCCCATGTTGGGTGCTGGATGATGACAGCAATACTATGTAGAAGTTTATTCTCTTGTGGGTCTTTGCCCTTTTTAAAATATTTTATTATTTGAGAGATTTGAGATTTATTTGAGAGAGAAAAAGGCAGACACACACACACACACACACACACGAGAGAGAGAGAGAGAGAGAGAGAGAGAGAGAGAGAGAGAGAGAGAGAGAGAATGGGTGCACCAGGGCCTCCAGCCACTGCAAAAGAACTCCAGACACATGGCCACCTTGTGCATCTGGCTTTATGTAGGCACTGGGGAATCGAACTCAAGTCCTTCTACTTTGCAGGCAAGCACCTTAACCACTAAGCAATCTCTCCAGCCCAAAATATGTAGCCCAGGCTGGCCTCCAACTCCTGATCCTTCTGCCTTCACCTCTTCGGCAATATCCTACGTGAGTGCACCACCACAGCCGGCCTTTGTCCTTTTTGTGTCCTCTCTGTGTACCATGGGCTGGACTTGAACTTGTGGTTCACCCTCCTCAGATTCCCAAGTGTGGGATTACAAGCATGTACTATCACACCCAACTTGTCTGGTGGATTTTCAGATTACTCACTTGTTTTCCTTTGGTTTCATCTATGTTTAGTTTTTTACTTATTTTGTTGGTAATGAATATAATTTTGTACTAAGCAGTCACATTTAAAGGGGGTACTATAGAGTCTTCTTTAGGAAAGAATGTAAAATAGGAATCACTTGTTCAGAAGGAAGTCCAGGCTGTTCTGAAAGTCACACTGTAGCTCCAGGCTGGCCTAAAACTCTTGGCAATCTTCCTACTTCATCCTCCCAAGTGTTGGACTTAAAGGTGTGTACACTATGTGTCATGGTTTGATCCAGGTGTCCCCCACAAACAATTGAATGTGTTCTGATAGATCGATCCTCAGCTGATGGCAGTTTGGGTTTTACAACCTCGATGAAGCTGTGTTGTTGGGGACGGGCTTATGGGGTTATAAGCCAGCTTTCCCTTGCCAGTGTTTGGCACACCTTCCTGCCGCTGTTTGCAGTGCTGTGGAAGAGGTGATGTCCAGCCCTTTGCTCATGCCATCGTTTTCCCTGCCAGAATGGAGTCTCCCCTCGAGTCCGTAAGCCAAATAAACCCATTCCTCTACAAGCCACTTTTGTTTGGGTTCTTTCTGCGCAGCAAATAGAAAGCTGACTGCAACACTATGCCTAACCTCTTCTTTACTGTTAAGAAGGCAGTAAGTGAGAGAGCCAAGAGGCAGCACAAGCTCCTGGTTTCTGACTCAGCATTGGAGTGTCATCATGAGGGCTTCCATAGTGGTTTGAATGTGACATGTCCCTCAGAGGCTTGTGTCTTGAATTCTTGGTCTCCAGCTGGTGGTGGTGTTTGGGAAGGTTGTGGAACCAAGAGGTGGGTGGAGCTTTTCTGAAGGAAATGGGTCAGGGGGGAGGGGCAGAGACTTGAAATTTATAGCCCAGCCTCATTTCCTGTCTGCTCTCTGGTCTGACTATATGCAACATCATCAGCTGGCTTCTCACTCCTGCCACCATGCCTCCCTTGCCACGATGGACTGTTTTCCCTGGAACTGTAAGTCAAATCAAATCCTTTCCTTCCTTAAGCTGTCTCTTGTCAGGTATTTGGTAACAGCCATGAGGAAAGTACCTAACAGAGCTTCCAACACTAATAGATAAGGGGTGGGGTTACTGACTCATCCTTGTTCCCCCTGGAGATGCCAACTTAGTATTCAGCAATTTCAAATTGACATCGTTTTCAAACTTATAGGAAATGTGCCCACTGTATTTCCCCTTGGCATCTCTTTTGTCCTTCAAACTTCACAAAATTGTCACCTCTTTTGGTTGTAGATTTTGAAGCAGGGTCTTACTGTAGCCCAGGCTGGCCACAAGCTCACAGCAATCCTCCTACCTCAGCCTCCTGAGTGCTGGGATTGAAGGCATGTGCCAGCATGCCTGGCATCCATCACATTTTGAATGGCTTCACCCTATTTTGCCACATTTATAAGTTATTAAATTGCTGGATGTCTAGGTTGTTTACAAACTGTCTCTATGGCTAACGTATTGTGCATCTGTATGTGCTGTACGAAGGTTGCATCTTTGTAGGAATCTCGGTCACCCTTGTGGGAGGCCTAGACCCTTGTGAGACTCTAAGCCTGTTGAGGTTAAGGGCATGAATATAAAGGCCAGCCCACCCATGGTGTGACCTCAAGCACATTACCTAACTTGTGTGTTACCTCAGTTTCCCTGTGTGTAAAACTGAAGGAAGAAAATCATCCTTACCTAATTCTGACTTAACATGTCTCCTTGGGTCTCAGTAAGAACCGTGTGTTTGCTCTTATTATTTACCTGGAATCTTGGAAAATAAAAGGGCAGGCTCTGATTGAGTTACAGATGAACTGAGGGGATGGGGATGTACCTCAGATGTAAAGTGCTTGCCCAGCACACACAAAGCTCTGGGTTTGCTCTTCAGCACTGAATCATGTATGTGTGGTGGCACAAACTATAATCCTAGACTTTGGAAGGTGATGGAGGAACGATGAGGAAGTTCAAGGTCATTGTTGGCTACATAGCCAGTTCAGGACCAGCCTGGGCTATGTGGCAGTGTATACATGTATACAGGCAGCTTCTCTCTGGGACTTAAGGGTCCCTTGTTAGTTTTCTGCCTCCCCCTCTAGACCACGAATTCCTTGAGGGAAAGACTTTGCCCTAAGATTAAAATATCTTATATTTATTGCATGTTTAACCAACAAGTCTCAGTGTGAAGAGCTTTGCTTCTTGTTTCATTTGCTCTTCCCAGGCCCCTTAGAAGGAAGGGGTTGTTCTTATACGTGGCCCCACAGTTTACTCAATGGACATCAACTGGCATCATTCTTCCCCAAATCTGCCAGATCAAAAGGGCCATGAAAGCTCTGTGTGGGAGACATGAGTCTGAAGCCCCACCCTGGACATGAATTCTGAAGGTCTGAGGCAGGACCCACAAATCTGTATTTTTGCTCCCAGTAATTCTTTCTAGTAAGGCCTTGTCCAGCCAACTCTGTGATTGGCATTCTCTGTGGTCCTCAGATTCCCTCCTCTGAGCCTGGATCCTCTTCTCTCTCACCTTGTGAAGCTGCCTGGGAGGTTTCTCTGGGCTGTGTGGCCTTAGACACCGAATGGAACAGGAGAGGGTGAGGGAGCCCAAGAGAGGGAGGAGGCTCATTGGTATGCAAGGTCCTCCTGTCCCTTGTTGCCTCTGACTGAAGCTGAAGGGCTGGCATATCTTCTGGGATTTTCCACTCTCCCAGCCTTTCCGGAATTGGCTGGGCACCAGCCTGCCCAGAGGGGTCAAGAACAGCACAGGGACACTGAGGCGGCTGCCTGCTGATGTGTCTGAACTAAGGTGGAGAATGGGTTATTCCAGCATCTCTGCTGGGATCGTCCCTCCCTCCTTTCTTCCTTTCCCTCTCTTCCTTTAAGGGTCACCTATTTATGCAGGGCTGTGCTTTGTCAAGTTCAGAAGGACTAAGGTACCCTCTAAGTACCAGATTGTTGGTTGTTTGAGACAGAGTCTCACTGTTTTGCGCAGGCTGTCTTGGGCTCCTGGGCCTTAAGCAGGCTTCCTGCCAGTGTCCCTAGTAGCTGGGACTAGAGGTATGTGTCACTGTGCCTATTCTGCTTAATTTTAGCAAAGTAGTCTTAGCACATAGGTCTAGTGAAGAAGATATATGGGGTCAGTGGGCTTCAGTGAACACCCTCAGTCTGGCTGCCCTTCTGCACCCCACTGGCAATCACTTTGGACTGTTAGTTGCTTCTCAGGGGGACTTCAACATCCCTCATGGGCTTCTGTATAGGTGCCCAGTGGAAGCAGGCATGGGGAGGGGAGACAAGAGAGTAAGAAGAAGGGAATACAATCGATTTACAGTATGTTCATGATTAAAGTTTTCAATAAAAATGTTTTAAAAAGACTTTGGGTATTCTCAATTTTGAATGGAACCGAAACAGTTTAGAGTTCACTTTTCCATTTCACTGGGTGATTTTATAATTTCAAATAATGTAGGGCATTTTTGTTTCTTTGTATCTCTCATGGAGGGTAAGGTACATACAATAATGACTATAAAATGCATATACATATACATCCATGTAGCCACCACTATAGAATGGAACATGTTGGTTTTTTTTTTTTTTTCCTTTTTGAGACGTCTTGTTATGTAGTACTCAGGCTAGCCTTGAACTAACCATCCTCTAAGTGGGATTATAGGCTTGCTCTACCACACCCGACTCAGTTGTCTACACTTCTGAATCTTTTCCAGCCATGAGGCTACTTACCTGACTTGTGGGAAGTTTCATCCGTGTTTCCCTAGAGTCCCTCTCACTTTGGCAATGCTCTCCTCGACCTTCAGATCTGCTGTAATAAGAGCCTCTTGGCATTCTGCACCCACTAGGCATCTCTCCTTCAAGGTTGGAGCATGCAGATGTGTTTCACTCATGTCCACAGCTGTGGAATCACTGCTCAGAGAGATCACAGCCCCTAGCCAGTGGGCTGTTGGTGGACATTTTCTGTTGTCAGAAGCATCTTAACTCCTATCTCCCAGTACCTGTGTGCCAGGCCTTCTCAGGGAACACGGGCACATCACCTACATTCACTGCCAAACTCAGTTCATGTGCTAACATGCCCTTTCAGTGTGGTTCTTCTTCCAGAGCCTGACATCTCTGGGCCCAGGCATGGAGATGTTTCCAACTCCCCAGACGATTGATTCACTGTGAGGCCTCACATCCACCTTTATTTCCAGCCCCTGACTCTAGATACCATCACTCAACTCTCAACTTGGAAGGAGCATTTCTAGCTCAGTCCTGTACCCTCCTCCCTGGTATCGGTGTGAGACCTGGACCCCAGGCAAGGCCCAAGGGCAGAATTGGTTAAAATCTAGGGACAAAAAAAGCATACAGGTGAATTCTTCCTCCAGCCATGGTTGAGGAAAATTAAGAAAACCCAAGGGTTGGGAATTCCTCTCAGAAGTCAATTCTTTCTTCAGCCTACTAATAACTTGCCATTATCTATTGTCAGTTGTAGGCCAAAGAGAACGTCTATAAAAAAGTTCAAATTTAGAAGCTCACAGGCAGCCAGCATGCTGCATGAAGCTAAGAATCCAAGACTCTAAGGGGCTATAGTCACGTTTTCATTAAAGGGATTCCAACCATAGTCTTGTTTCGTGACCCTGGCTGAACATTAGTGACATCCAGGAGTTGGGACTAATGCTGATGCCCAGGACCCAGGCCAATGAGAGCAGAATTTCTAGGGTTAAGACCCAGGCTAACAACATGGTTCTTACAGGCAGTCACAATAGAGAACCTGCCATGTGTAATAGGTCTCGAGCATATGTGTGTGTGTGTGTGTGTGTTATCACTTATTTGTGTGTGTGTGTGGGGGGGAGAAAGAATGGCTGTTCCAGGGCCTCTTGCCCCACTGCAAAGGAACTCCAGATACATCTGCTGCTTTGTGCTTGTGGGTACTGGGAAATTGAACTTGGGTCAGCAGGCTTTGCAAACAAGCACCTTTAACCACTGAGCAATCTCCCCAGCCCTATAGTCTACCTTTTGAGACAGGCTCTCTCACTGGCTTAGCACTCATCAAGTAGACTAGACTGGCTGGCAAGTGAGCCCCAGCTCCCCAGCACTGGATTGCTATAATGTGCCACCACGCTAGAGGCACAGCTAGAACTCGGGTCTTCGTGTTTGTTTAGCAAGCACTTTAGCAACTGAGCTATCTCCTCAACTGCCTGAGTTTTAACTGGCATCCCTGGAAGGCTTGTTAGGATGTCACTGGGCTGGCTCACTCCTAGCTGATTCATATATCAGGAATGGGGCCTTAGCCCCCTGCCTACACTTGAGAACCACTTCTCAGGTCTGAAATTCTACCTTGTGCCACCAGAGGAGGATCTAAAGCAGCCTTGCTTGTCAGGCTGCTGCGTTCATCCCAGATCTCTGCTGTGAGGCTGGTGGCTTCAGATGAGCCATGGACATGGTCAATCTGCAGGTTTGACCTTTCCCCTGTCAGTCAGAATGTGCACAGCCCGTCTTCATGGAACAGTGTGGGATGAGGGGAGGTACACTGCTTCCATGTAGGTAGGTTCTAGATGTCTGTAGGTCTTCCTTGTGATTCTGTAGTGCTTTTAAAAAGGGTACATGCTGGACATTTAAAACGTGTGTGAGATCACAGGCACCAAATATTTAAACTACTCTGGCTTACTACAGGTTGAATATTCCTTATCCATAAGAAACTAGGAGCATTTCTGACTTCAGATTTTAGAATGCTTGCATTTAGACAATGAGAAGTCTTGGGATGGGGCCCAAGTTTAAAGCTAAATTCACTTATGTTTCATATTCACCTTATGCATATAACCTGAAGACTGTTTTATAGAGTATCTTTAAAAAATAATTTTGTGCACTTCATGGCATTTCATAGTGTAGAATTTTCCACCTGTGACATCAGGTTGGTGCTCAGAAAGTTTCAGATTTGGATGTTCTCAGGGCTTCAGATTTTGCGATCAGGCACGCTAACCTGGACATTTATTAATAGTGAACAAAACCAAGTCAGCACAGTAGACTTTGTAATTGAAATGGACATAAAGGGGCTCTGGGGCCTCAGTGCTTCAGACTGCTTTCCCGTTTGGCACCTGGAGAGTTTTCCACTGAGTCAAGATGGAATCCTGCACCAGCAAGTCCTTACGTGGGAACAGATCTGGAACTGGTCTCATTGGAATGAACATGACCTAGAACCCTAGGGGCTTTGGTGCGCCCTTCCTGAGAAGCCACCAGGAATAACTCATCCGAGACCAATACAGACCTCACCTGTTAGTAGCTGTGTGGTCAGGACCAGTGCTTGGCTTCAACCTCTGTATGACATGCACTACATACCAACAGCCGTTCCCACAAAAATGATGCTCTCTGCAATCATAGTCCAGGACCCCAATGAAATGAGCTTTCAAGAATTAATGTAGGAAGTAAGCACTTAGCCACTAGAGGTAAAGACATGTCAAAAAATTGAAGGCCTTTAGGCTGGCTCAGTGGGTGAAATGCTTGTCTTTCAGCATGAGGACCTGAGTTTGAATCCAAATAGCCCATGTAAATTCTGAGATGGAGATGCATGCATGCCTGTAATCTCAGTGTTGAAGAGACCAGGGATGGATCTCAGGACTCACTGGCTAGCTATACTACCTGAACTGCTGAGCTCCCAGTTCAGCAAGAGACTGTCTCAAAGAATTAAAGTGTGGAGGAACTGAGGAAGACACCTCTACATGCAAGCCTGGATCCATGCATATCCACCCACACATATATGAACACACATATACATCCATGGATACCACATATATGTACAAAAAGGAAGAAAAAAATCAAGGGTCTTTGGATTGGAGGTGAGACTCAGTGGCAGAGTGCTTACCTAGCATGCATGAAGCCCTAGGTTCCATCCCAGCTTTTTCCAAATTTTCCAAAATTATCTCTCCAATCAAGGCCTGGGCTTCCATACTCATCTTGGGAAGGTGTCTTGTCTGTTGGGGTTGATGTCCCCTATAGAAGATGCTGTGCTCTGTGCTGACTTTCCTAAAGGGAAATGGCATGTGGTGACAGATCAGGCTGAGCCTGTCATCTTTGGTCCAATTTCCTTATGTCCTGACCCAAAAAGCACACGGGTGACATTTCCCTGAACTGAATTACGAATGGCCATCCAAGAACTGTGGGGGAAGTGGATTTGAACCTTTACGTGCAGTGCTGGAGCACAAAGGCTCTGTGTTCCCTGTGTTCCACGGGGCCTGACTGGTGCTCAGGTGGGAAGAGGAAGGGCTGCGGCGAATCAACAAGTCTGAATAGGTGTGTAATCTGATCCTGACTTTCACATCTCTTTGCAGTGAAATGTAAAATGGAAGACAAGTGACCACAGCCTCAGTGCCACCTCCTTAAGTGCTGTTGGTATCTTTTCTCCTCGGAGCATATAAACTACCTGGTGTGTGAGTGTTATGATTATATCGAAACATCTCTGTTGTGATTTCTTTAATAAGATTTGTAGAAAACAGTATTCTTTTCATGCAAGGTAGGATTGGCTGAAAACATGCTTTAAATAGTGCTTGGAAGACAATTTTTTAACTTCCTACATTATCTCTAAATGATATGCTTTCATCCAGATATTTCTCTACTGTGTTATGAGTGTTCTTCTAGACCAACTGCTATTAAATTGCAGTTAAACTAATCCCAAGAAATAAAATGCCTGTTACCAGTTTTCTCAGTTTCATAAAGATGCATATTTTCATTTAAGTCTCACGTCTGTGTTTTTTTTTTTTTTTTTTTGCTTTTTTGCGTGTCTGTGTGCTAATTAGCAAGTGGGGTCTCCCAAGTGCTGGGCAAGTGTTCCACCACTGACTTCCATCCCATACAATTATAAAAGGATTTCTGTTGTTAAGGACCAAAAGTATTACAGAAACGTCCTGTGATTTGCTGTTAACAAGGATGCTCCCAGTCAAAAGGCCACGGACTCAGCAGAAAAGTTTTGTAGTGGTACTGGGTGGTTTGACAAGCTACCACACATCTTAGGTAAATAGTAAAGCCTTTATTTTCATGTTAAGAACAGCATTTTGAAAATAAAACCTATCTGCCCATGCTTAACAACCATTTGAATTTGTTTAATACTTATATACAGCCATGTACATATTGATTGTCTTGAAATTTCTTGGACAATTTTGTTTTATAAGTGTGCAGTTCAGCCAGAGGGAAATGAAGGTACATTATAAAACACACATTAATATATTTAATAAATATATATTATCTATCAAAAACGAGCCTTAGCTCTTTTTCATTGAATAAAAAGCACCTGCTGAGAACTCCCATCAGCTGGTATGATCATTGCGTTCTTGGATTTATAAAAGCCACATGTCCCCTTGCAGTATGTTTCAGCCTGAAGTCTTCACTGTAGCCTTGGCCAGTCCAGAAGACCACCCTTAGTCTGCACTTTCTGGTTGCCCTGACCCCATCTGTGCTTTAAAAGAAGTTTTGGACACTCATCTTCCAACAACCAAATATGACTTTTGGAAACAGTTGAGACACACAGGACTCCCCAAGTTTTCAGAACTCCTTCCCTCGCTCCCCTCCCTCCACCTGTAATAGAGAAGTCCACAGTAGGGTGCCATCTTCTAAGTGGGGACAAGAGTGGCTGTTATAGTTCCAAAGCGATGTTACTAGCCAGACATGTTAAGATTTGTGCTTACAACTTGGGATGATTCACAGATGTTGTCTCTCCAGGCAGTTTTCCCCAATCAAGTCTTTTGTCCATCCACAGACCTTAAACAGAGGTGCTATTTAATTCCATATTTCAACCATGTTCTGGGGGAGGGGGAAGATGTTGACCACCAGTCTCTGGGTGAAGTGGTCTCATGGTATTCTCTTCAGGTGTACTTAAACTAATTAGAAAAATATTCATTGTCACCCTCTCCCCTTGCTCCCACCCCCACCTGAGAACACGTAGCCCACCTTAGACCTTAAAGCCAAACTAAAACAAAGCCCATAAATGCAATAACCTATTGGAGATTTGAAAATAAAGAGAAAGCAAAACCCTAAAGTCTCATTAAGTGAGGCTTCCCATGGCTCAGAAATGGTTGTGGTTTTATGGGTGGAGATGCTATCCACCTGTTGCCAAAGGCGCCGTGCTCACCTTATACACGCAGACAACAGAGAACTTAGAGAGAAAAGGATCAACCGTGTGAATTTCCTCCCTTCTGCAAGGGGGACTCTTGTAGACCGACTCACTGGTGACATCAGAAAGCGCCAAAGGACTCCAGAGAGCGGGGATGAGCAGCCACTTCCTGGCATGAGAATGTGGAGCACTGACATTTGTCTCTGGACTTGTCTGAGGCACTTGGAGGTTTATTTGCAGAATACTGGGTCTGCATGCAACCTCCCAGTCCCAGCAGGCCCTAGTGTCCTCTCCTCCCACCCCTCCCCAAGCCTCCAAGTTCTCAGCCCACCAACAGTGGTCTTTAAGCACATGCTCTGGGCAGGGGCAGGGCACCCAGAAGGTTAGAAAGGGTGGCATTTTACTACCATGCCTCCCAGTCCTCATGCATGGTAATGCACTAGCTATAAGGAAAACCCATCGGAGAGCCTAGCCACATAGGGGTAAGACTGGCTTTATCTCCCCAGTGCTCTGCAAGAATAGGGTAGGGGTGGCAGGGGACACAGCAGAGACTAGGGCCTTGAGAAAAATCAGGTTTATTAAAACAGAGTCAGCTCAGATGCACTGGTTTAAGATGGGGCCATTCCCAACCCCCACCCCCATTTTTTTTTTTTTTTTTGCTTTTCATTAAAGGTTAAAGGCTCATGGGTAGTTTTATAGAAAAAGCAGTGTAGCGATTAGTCTATGCAGAAGGCCCCACCCTCACTTATACATTCCATGTGTCAGGTTAAAACTCTTTGAACAGTTGCTAGCGATTATGCTGGCCAAACAGTGCAGAGAACATGGGGTTTTTTAATGGCTGGGATGTTTGAAATGCCAAGTAACAAAGGGATGAGTTGCTTAGGACAGATGGAAGCCATGACGGAAGCCATGACAGAAACAATGAGCTTTGAAGAGAGCCATTTTCATGTAATCAGCAGAAAACCAAGATAAAACCATTCCACACACCCTCTTAAAGCAGCAAGAACCCTGGAATTTACCCACATCAACAGAAAAGAGCCTGCTCACTGTACAGCAGAATGTCATCGTTCCATCCTAGAGGCCCTGCCAAGGGACATGTCTTGAGAAGGCTGCTGTGGCACCTGTCTCTCCAGAGGCTGCAAGCTGGCAGCCCCATTTGAGGTTTGAAATGAACATGGGGATGAAATCAGGAAAGGACTTGTAAATGTTGTGAGGGAGGAGGGATATTTCTATGGCTCTTTAAGGGAGAGGGCGGGGCTTGCTTCTTGTCATAGGTGCTAGAACAAGAAGCCCATAGAAGGAACGGAGTGGCCACCACTTTCTCATGTGACGGTCACTTCAAGGCCCAGAGGGGTCCTCTTTGGTACATGCTGGGGTCTCTCCACTACTACTGGCTATGCTTTGGGACTCATCTTGGAATCACACAACTTCCCAAATTACCCCTGAAATGTGCAAACCACTGGGCAAGCCAGAGGGATGTTTCCATGAGCCACCCTCAAGGACACAGTCATTTCTAAGGGATACCCTGGTCTGCCAGCTGTGAATTGGTTCTGTTCTTCCTCCATCAGATGGAAGTCTTCCCAGCCATGTTTCTGAGAGACCCTAATAACTATTTACGACTAACTCTGCTTCAGTGTGCAGGATGGTTCTGGGTCCTGGTGTGTGTGTGTGTGTGTGTGCGTGTTTGTGTGTGTGGCGAGGGATGGGAAAGCATCACTAGCTTTTCAGTTCATCCGGGTTTCACATTTACACAAAATCCCCTTGGCTGGGATTCTCGTCTCCTGGTCTCCTGGCTGCGAGGTGGCCTGTTTCAGCTACGTTACTGATTTATCCCTCAAGAAAGACATGGCCAGGGAATAAAATCGGTAAGAGAGATTCTTAATCTCTGGAACGTAAAGTCTTTCACCAAAGGTGTCTTCCCGTGTGAGTTGGCGGAGCAGTTGGGATCTGGAATAACACATAAGGACAATACTGAGAACTCTGCTTTGTAAAGTCAACGTTAGAAACTGATTCATCAAGTTACCCTTGTTTTTAGGTGGGTTGAGTCATTCCCCAGAGAAGCAGCAGCCACTGTGTGCTATGGGGCTACTGTTCATGTCTCTGCTCTGATCACCCACCCCCAAAGGATGTTTTCTTATCTAGAAATTCATTCACTTTGTTTTGTGTGCGTGTGCATGCATGTTGTATGTGCATGTGTTTGCATGTGTACAGATGTGCATGCCCATGTGCATGTGTGTAGAGGCCAGAAGAAGATGTCATGTTCTCTATTGCTCTTCTGCTTTATTTCCTTCAGAGTCTTCACTGAGCCTGAAGCTCACTGTTTTTTGGCTGACCAGCGAGCCCCAGCATTCCTCCTGTTTCCACCACCCTCTTTGCTGGAGTTACAGGTATGCACATCTGGCTTCTTATGTGGATTCTGAGGATGGAACAAAGGTCCTTGTGCTTGTACCTGCTCTTACCTGGTGATCCATCTCTTCAAACCCCTCACTTTGTATTTTCTAAGAATATATTTTAGAAGTGCTGTGTATTAACCCCAGAACCTTGAGCACGCTAGGCAAGTGCTCTACGCTGAGCTTCAGCACTAGTCACTAATTCGCTCACTTCCTAAGTCCTAGGTGTTTTGTTTTGTTGTCATTGCACTAACCAGGAGGTCTAAGAGTGATGGATGGGGTCTTTCTAACCTGCTCATGACAACATACGGCACTCTGATGATTACTTGTGAGCTAGGCTTTTCTTGGCCCTGGAAAAGGAAAACACCCAAAGGATGGGACAGGAGGGTGTTTAAGAATACAAATTTGTGTTTCTATTTCTCTTTGAGCTTGCTCCAAACCAATGTGAATCAAAGCCTAGAAGAACAGTTAAAGGCCAGAAAAACCCAATTTCTCTCCAGGGATCAAAGACCATCCCTGAAGGCCAGTTTAAAAAAAAATGCTGAGTGAGTTATGGAATTGATACATGAAATAAAGAATGGAAATCAAATTTATCCATGTAAACTAGCTCATGCATTGCATTTAAAAGAAGCACATAGCTATGTTTGGAAATTAAATGTGGGCATGAGAGTACGTCTTTGGATTGCTGGAAACAAAATGATGTCATTCCACAGAGGCAAAAAGCAAAGGTTAACAATTCTACTGCGGATCTGTTTGGCATCAGATAGTAAACCTGCTTCGGTGTTTGAAGGACTCAGTTTCTTAAGACATCTCTTAGGGAGGTGGGCACAGGATGAAGAAGGGACTGGGGTTGTCATCAAAATCTGCTAGGGGGCTTCATCATGGGACTTTGCCTCCCTGGAGATGGTATGGAGGACAGAGAATTCATTTCAAGAGCCCCAAACAATAAGTAGGCGTGTATGGGTGGCTGGCTGATTCTGGGTGGAATTCTACAAGTGGAGAAGGGGCTCAGAGGGGACATGATAATGGAAGCACTGCATGCATGTAGCTCCGGAGTTGCTCCCACACTGGGTCTCAGGCCTCGGCCCCCAACATCACATCTTGATACTTACAGTCCCACCGTTGAGCACGACAGCCATCTCGGTGGGCTGGTACACGTTGCTTCTGAAAGGAGCACTGGGCCTCTTCCCCAAGCTGCTGCCGGGTTTCTTCTTCCCCAAGCTGCCATTGGAAAAGCCGGCGGCTGTCCGAAGGGCTGAGGACAGAGGGAGGGGTTGGCAGGATGACAGAACCAAGAGAGGGAGAGAGAGGATTTTGTTTTATTCCTCAGCATCTCTTTCCTCAGGCACCCCATCCACACACATACCCACCCACCGCAATGTCTCCGCCCCCTTGTCACAAGCCTGATTCAAAGCCCAGGTCACAAAGGAGCTTTGTTCTTGAGCAGCCTGACCCTCTCTCCATGGGGTTGGGAAGTGTGTGGATTCTGGGGTACTGCAGCTCTCAGATGGAGGACACCCTGGTAAAACCTGACCCTCCCCTCCCCTCCCCTCTCCTCCCTTCCCCTCCCCTCCCCATGCGGCTTCAGCAGGCTGAGTGGCCATCTCCTTTGACAGAAGAGGCCTTCACCTCACTGCACAGCTCTGTGTACCACACCAATCAAAAGCGGTTGCTGTTTCTGGATGTGGCAGAGGTGAGAATGGTCATCAGTGGAAAGTGACTGTCCCTAGCATGTAGGGTTATTTCTAAACAGGAATAAAATTGAAAATCTGAAGCACTAAGGGCAAACTATATCAGAATTCTAGCTCTGAAGGGTGGGTAAACAGTTTTTCCTAGTTGTTGTCTTGCTGGTGTGTGCAGGGGCACACGGAGCACAGAGGACCACCTCAGGATTGTTCCTCAGGTAGTGCCCACCTATTCTGAGACAGTGTCTCTTAATAACTTGTTGGAACTCAACAAGTAGGCTAGACTGGCTGGCCGGTGAGTTCCAAAGATTCCCCCTGTCTCGACTTCCACATTGCTGGGATTACAAACACAGGTCATTGCGCCTACCTTTTTAAAATGTGGGTTCTGGGAATCAGATCAGGTTCTCATGCTTGCAAGGCTAGCACTTGGGTACAGTTGCTGTACCCTCTTTTTTGACACAGTCTTATGTCTTGAACATACTCTATAGGCCAAGATGACCCTGAACTCCTGATCCTCCTGCCTCTACCTCCCAAATGCTGAAATTACAAGTGTACATCATGTCTAGCTAGTTGCTAAACTTTTAAGGAGTTGAATTTCTTTTCTTCTTCTTCTCCTTCTTCTCCTTCTTCTTTGTAAAGAAAAAGAAAAACAAACTGGAAAAGAACCTTAAATGCATGTGGCAGAAAGAAGCCAGTCTGTAAGGCTCCTAATGCTGCTTCCAAGGAGATAGTCTGGAAGATGCAATGCTACAGACAGGAAAAGCTTGTGGCTATTCTCAGGGGCTGGGGCAAGCAGGGAAGGACAGGGACATTTCAGGACAGTGAAGATTTTGTGTGACTATATGGTGGACACGTGACACAAAGCATTTGCCAAAACCCACAGAACTGTGCAATTCTAATTAACACATGATCTTTAGGGTTCATTGCTATCGTACTTGGCCCATATCCATGAGACTTTGGTTGTATCCCCAACATAGGTATGGAAATCTTGGCTGCAACATGACCTCATCTTCAACCTCATTTTGACAGTAAATCATTTTTAAAATTTTGTTTATTTATTTGCAAGCAGAGAAAGAGATAGAAGAGAGACAGAGAGAAATGGCACACCATGGCCTCCAGCCGCTGCAAACAAACTTCAGGGGCATGGGCCACCTTGTGCATGTGGCTTTACGTGGGTACTGGGGAATTGAACTCAGGCTGTTAGGCTGGGCAGGTAAGTGCTTTAACTGCTGAGTCATCTCTCCAGCCCTGTGATAATAAATCTTTTTTTTTGTTTTGTTTTGTTTTTTTGAGGTATGGTCTCACTCTAGCCCAGGCTGACCTGGAATTCACTCTGTAGTCTCAGGCTGGCCTCAAACTCATGGCGATCCTCCTACTTCTACATCCCGATTGCTGGGATTACGGCGTGACAATAAGTCTTAATTATCAATTTGGTAGGACTTAGAATCACCATGGGAACAAATCTCTGGGTATATCTGTGAGGGATTATCTAGATTATGTTAACTGAGGTGGGAAGACACACTTAAATGTGAGCACCATCATTCCATGGGCTAGGGATCTGGACTGAATACAAAGGAGAAAGCAAGCTGAACACCAGTTGTATCCCCTGGAGCATAAGGGAACTCTGAGCCTGAATCAACCCTTCCTCCCTTAAGTTGCTTCTTGTCAGGTATTTGGTCATGGCAACAAGAGAGAGTAACTTGTACATTATTGAAAGTACTTGTGTGCTTTGCCAAAGAAAGCATTACTTCTCTTCCCTGAGGGAATGCACCAAGCTTGGGGCTTTTTACAAGTGACTTGGGACAAAGACCAGAATCACCCTTAGCACCATATTTAACCTTCATAGAGTAACAACTGGGAGCCAGGCTCATATATAGAGTTTAATTTTCATAGCATGGTAGGTACTTTTATTATTTCCACTTTACATGGGGCAAAGGAGGTTAACTTGCCCAAGGTTGTGTAACTGGTAAAAGGTAGAACCAGCATTAGCCCCTGGCAGAGGGCCTGCGCTCTTGACCATCATATTTAAGTACCGAGAAGCCACTTGAATCAAATGGTATTTGGGAGGGACAGTTAAGCCCAGACTGAACCAAAGAAAGAAGCACAGTGGGCAATTCATATTCCGAAATAGACTCAATAAACTTCTTGCTTTGGCATCTCCAAGCCTTAAGTAGCTTATTATGGTGGGTGAGGGATGGCCCTTCCTGGGGAGCATGACTTTTTGCTGATCTCAGTTCCTAGTGGAGATCTACTCTGGAAGAGGGAAGACCAGCTTTCCCCCTCCCCTTCTTGTGCAGAGCCCCTGTGGTGGAGACTGTGCTTCTCACAGAAAGAAAGGATCCTGTGGCCAGGGCGGGTCCCTGTCTGTAGTGACTGTGGTTTTGGAAGAAAATATCCCTGTACATTCTAGGGCCCATGATGAGCTTGTGTGCCTCAGGCTCATCTAATCAGGGCATTCTATCTCCCTGGACACACTGATTGACTGAAAGACATTCAGATCCAATCAGCTAACCCTGGGATACTCCGAACCTCTTGAGAGGTATTGTTCCTCTTTTTCCCTGGGACTCTGTGCATCTGGGCTGCCATGATGCCACCAGCTAAGAAATTGGAGAGAGGTCAAGTTTTGCTATTGCATGAGTCCTGAATCTAGCCCTTCCTGAAGCCTGCTGCCCAGGACATTTGAGGTTTGTGTTTGTTTGAATGTGTTAAGCCTATTCACATTTGACTGTTAAAATTACTTGTAACCAGTTTCAAAATGCTGGACTATCACCCTGCCTAACCTGAGTCACAGCGGAAGGGCAAGCAGTGCTCACACATAAAGGGGATCCCCAGAGGAATCAAAGCTCTGGCTAAAAGCCAGCATTTTCTTATGTAAACATCCCCCTCCCCCCTTGCAAATGAGGCCAGGTTAGCCACACCCCCAGTACTGACTGCCACAGAGTCTTCCAGGGGGAGAGAAGCAAAGGATCTAAATAGCATTTGGCCTTAATGAGATCTTGGAGCCCAAGGTCTCTAACAAAAGAAGGAACACTTCTCTTTCTTGTCCTGTTGAAAGGTGAACATTTTGTATGTCTTGTTAGCACTTTCTAAGATGTGATTTGGAGGTGTGACATCCTTCGGTGTATTTTCATCTTTTAGCACTTACGTCATGCCTTGTTGGTACTGATAAGCAGTGGGCTGTCTAAGTTATGTTGATGTGGAGGTCTCACCGAGGGAAGGAAATAAGAGGGGGAGAGGATGCTGAGGCTTCGCGGGACCACAGTGACGCCTAGAGAAAGGTCCTCTCATCTCACGGCAAGTCAAGGATGGATTGCCAAGTGGTGAAGAGAGCCTGAACATGACCAACTGCGGCTCCTGGGCACTGGCTAACGGTAAGCCCCTCATGGAGCCAGGTTCCTAAAACAAAAACTGGCTGAAGTCATGACTGAAGATGCCAACAGCTGCTCCTACTGTGGCAGGGGAACATGCCAGATGGTCCCCTGCCAGCAAAGCAAGGGTTTCTAGAATAAAGACCACCTTGGCTAGAACTCCAACATAGCTTCTCTGTGTGAGCTTTGCTAGAAGCTTGCTCTGCCTGTTTTCCTGTGGATCCTGGTAGATACAGTATTTGAGATGGCCTAAAAGAGGCTACTAAACCTTTGAGGAAGTGGCGAGATGAGCAAGAGAGCTACCTCCACAGCAAGTCAGAACACCTATGAAAGGGCAATGGAGACAGACACCGAGGATACCCAAAACAGTCCAAAGCAGAAATCCAGAGACTCTTAAGATCTCAACAGTAAAGCAGACTTAAAACTTACCCACCATGACTCAGGGAATTTTGTGGAAGAGGGAGTGGAAAGATTGTAAGAGCCATGGTGGGGACGAATATCCAGAGATATTGGCCCCCTCCACAACAACACACAAAGGAAAAAACTGGCTGCTGCTTATAGAATCCATAACCCCTTATCCCATGGACTGGTCCAGCAATTCCACTGAGGAGGGCCCCCAGCAGGTTGGGGACAGGAAGGAGGGAAATGGGGGTACCATCACAAGACTTGCACATACAATGTATCTAATTATTGACAATACATAAGTTTTTAAAAATGTGTAAGGGCTGGGCATGTAGCTCAGTGGTAGAACATTTACTTAGTACGCACAAGGCCCTGGGTTCTAACCCCAGCACCAAAAAAATTGTGGCCTTTAAAAAAAGTCTGACCATGCTCCAAGGTAGCTGAATAGATGGGGGAAAGGGACTTGCAGGCTATTATGGGAGTGGGCACTAAATCAGCCTGCCTTCCTATGGTGCCATCTGGCATGGAGTATCAAGATTTAAAGGGCAGGGCTGGGGCTGAAGAGATGGCTCAACAGTTCAGGATTTTGCCTGCAAAGCCTAGCAACCTGGGTTCAATTCCCCAGTACCCATGTAAAGCCAGATCCACAAGGTGCCCCATGCATCTGGAGTTCATTTGCAGTGGCCCTGGCATACTCATTCTGTCTGTATCTCTTCTTTCTGTCTGTTTCTGCTTGCAAATAAATATTTTTTAAAACTTAAAAGCCACTAATAAAGTCATGGCTTGGGAGATGGCTCAGAGGATAAAGTGATTACTGTGCCAGCATATTACCCATATGCTGTGCCCCAGAACCTATGTAAAGATGGACACAGTCCCAGAGCATATAGGGAGAGGCGGGAGGTGGAAACCAGGAAGCTTGTAGCCTGAAAGAGGCAGTGGCGAACAAGAGATGCTCCGACAAGTAGGAGGGTGAGAGCCTTAACCAACCAGCGCTCAGGTTGTCTTCTGATCTCCACTACTGTGCTCCGGCATGTGCATGCCTGCACAAACAGACCAAAAACAAAACTGAACAAAGAAAAAAGAAAAGGCTTAGAGTGTGGTCTCTTTAACCCATATCTAGAAAATCTTTGGCAAGGCGCTAATGGCTACAGCAGAGAGATGAAAGGATAAGAGTGTTCACTGTGGCATTGTTTACTGTGGAGAACAGGAGGTAGCCAGAAGATCAGCAAAACAAATGATGGTGCCTGATAGAAAACTCTGCAGCATTCCAAGGGCACTGCAGCTCTGCAGCCACTGACCTTGGAAGGGCCTCCATCCTGTCCACAAACACATGGCATGATACCACTGGGCTCAGTGATTTCAACTGGTTACATCTTAGGATCACTTGGAGAGCTTAAAAAATATCTAATGTCATAAATCTGGTGTGCTGGTACTTGCCTATAATCCCAGCTTTCAGGAGGTATAGGCAGGAGGATCAGAAGTTGAAGGTCATCCTCTGCTACATGATGACAGCCTGGGAGACAAGGAAGCAGACAAGCTCCTCACCTCAGACATCATCAGGATGAGGGGGCAGGGCAGGCATTAGTAATTTCTTTATGCATTACAGGTGATTGGGATATGTAGTCAGGTTAAGGACCACTCTGCCTTAAGGTGTGTGTGCAGTGAGAGATGTCTGGCAAGCTGGGACAATCTATTCATGGTAGTTGTCTCTGGGCAGTCCAGTTCTGGCACTTTTCTTAATTTTCCTTGCTGAACCTATATGAACTGTTTCCATGAAACAGTTGCCTCTTCACCCTTGGAAAGGAGTAATAAAAGTACATTTTAAAAAAGAGAAGGATGAAGACAACTGAGTTGGCTTGGGCAGATGGGGTGTATGCATGTCCTCAGCACTCCCTCCATGTCTCCCCTGTGACAGCCCTGGCATTGTAGGTAACAACCTGGGTCCTGGGTCCCTGGGACTCCTATGAAGACATGAACGAGAAAGGTTTATGTAGAGTTCTGGCAGCGTGAGCTTGGATTTTATCCCTGGGCTTCAGTTTCCCATTCTGTACAGTGGGTCTGATGACCCCATCTTTGCATATGTCATGACCCACCAGTGAGAAAAGAGACATGAATGTGTGTAAGGAGGGCTGGCACATGCCTCAGAGGTGTGCACTTCAAGACATACTTATGTGGCAGAGTGGCCAAGTGTGTGGGCTCTGGAGACAACAGTTTGGGTCCAAATCCTCTGCCTTTTAGCCATGCTTCTTGGCCTCTTAGTGCCTCAGTTTTTTGTCTACAAACAGACCACACAGACTACTGCAGTCAGTGAAAACTACTCAGAATGTTACCCAGTACAGAATACCTCCAGCAAAGGTTAGCTATTGTTTGTCATTGCTTCGTTTGGTTGTTTGGGTCTCACTGGATAGCCCAGGCTAGTTTTGAACTCATAATCCTGCTGCCTCTGCCATCCGAGTGTTGGAATTATAGGCATGTGTCTGCATACCTGGTTAGCTCTCTTTACTTTTAAAGACATTAATACTTGGGTACTTCTGGCATACCATTCACCCACTGGCACCCAGCCCTCTGAGGGGTTCAGAGGTAACTCTGGGGTAGCTCTCTGGAAAAATATGAACATACACAAGGTTATACCACTTTTGTTTCCTCTACCTTCAAGGTCTATGGGGAGTCCAGGGTCTCAGATGAAGGGGAGACTTTCTATGAGGAGCTGGTGAAGAGAGGTGGTTCCACCAGGACCCAAGACTGGCTGGAGTCTGCCTCTCACCACTTCTCAGGAGCCCAGAGTGATCTCTATCCTGCCCTATCTTTGAGTATCTCAGGCTCCATTTTCAGGGGACCATCCAAGACACACAAGGTCCAAGCTAGGTGCCACTAGATCGTGGTACTCATTGTGTTACTTCCCACAACAGCTCTATGCTGTTTTCATGCTATTTCTAATTCACAGATGAGAGGTTATATAATCTACCCAGTCACACAGCAAGAAGGAAGGAAGGCAGGTTTGAACCTAGACATCTGACTTTGGGGCTCAAATTTGAAGTCTCCTGATGATGGGGGTAGGGGAGGAGACAGGAGCATTACTTATCATGGTGGCCTGCATCCACATGGACTGGACTAGGTTCTATGGGAAACCAAGGAATTCAGATGAGGAGCAGCAGAGAATTGGTGAACAAAGTGGATATCCAATCTTCCAGTGCCTACCTCCTCAAGGGAGCTCCAGAGAACTACATCACATGGGAAGACTTGCTCAGCAGTGTGAGGCCAGATATTTTTGTATGTCTATGTGTGTGTGGCATGCATACATATATGTATACATGCTTGTACATGAGTGGGTGCTTCTGCACATGCATGGTGTGAAGTCCAGAGGTCAATGTTGGATGTCTTCCTTACTTGTTCCCCAGCTCATTTTTTGAGGGTCTCTCGCTGAGCCCAAAGCTCACTAATTCAGCTTGAATAGCTAGCTAGCAAGTCCCAGGGACCCCCTTGTCTCTGTCTCCCCAGTGCTTGATTACAGGCATGAGCTGCCACACCTACAACTTACATGAGTTCTGAGAATTCAAACTCATGTTCTCAGGTTTATACAGCGATCACTTACCAACTGAGCCATCTTCCCCAGTCCCCCTTTTCTGTGGGACCTTGTCCATGCTTGGGAAATGCTCTACCACTGAGCTACACCTCCACCCATGACTCTTCAAAAGCCCATATCCTGTTTTGTTTTATTTTTTAATTATGAATTATTTGGGAAAAGGCTACATGAAAATCCACCTCACAACCAGTCTTAGCACAGGGGCTGGTACTGTGGGTCTGTCCCAGGGTCTAGGACCAGCCAGGCAGCGTCTACTTTACCTGCATTATGCTCATCCATGGAGAAGGCCTTGTTTTCCATGTAAGCCCTGGGCAGGTGCACATCCTCCTCGAAGGCCGTCTCCCGCATCCTTGGCTGAGATGTGTCAAAGTAGTTGGGTGGGTTTTCCTGCAGCGGTGGGAGAAGGGTGCAGTGGATCTCAGGGATGGCGTGGAAGATGATAAAGACCCAGCCACTGGCTGCCAACGTGATGGCCAACGTGGGGTCGCTCCAGGTATCTGCTTGCTGCATCATATCATTGCCGAAGAGGTACATAGTCATCCACGCTACCCAGATGAGCACAGAGAGGAAGGTGGTGATGAGGATGAAGGCCCCGTTCACTTTCCACCGCTTGAACTTGCCACAAAGCGTGAAGAGGGCCTGTGCCAGGGTGATGGCCAGCAGCACCATATCATAGATGAGGGCCATCACAAAGTCCATAGGCTCGTAGGCGCAGGCTGACTTCATGTCACGCAGCACTGTCAGTACCAGCCACTCGGTGGCAATGATCACCTGCACCAACATCAGGCACAGTGCCAGGCCCACCAGCTGCCAGCCTGCTGGGCTCGTGCCTTGGCACACCAGCTTCCGCACACGCCACGCCTGGCTCAGCAGACAAGAGAAACAGAGCGCAAAAAGGACACCCCAGAGGAAGCGGCGGATGGAGCAGATGGTCTCGTCCATCCGGATGATGAAGGCGAATGTCAGTCCAAAGAGGCCCAAGGTCCCCAGCAGGAAGAGGAAGTGGAGGCACACGGGCCTCCTCTTCTCCTTGTCCTTGATGAAGGGCAGCCGCACCAGAAGAATGAGCATCAGGAGCAGTGTGATCAGGGCACCTGCCCCGGCCACCGCCTCCACCACGATGCCCCAGATGGCGTCCAGGTCGCACAGGGACACGTACTGAGGGAGGAGGTCCAGCCCGCAGCCCCGGGATGTGCTGGCGTTCTCAGAGGCTACCGAGGCAATCACGGAGAGCAGGAGCAAGGGGAGCACTTGGTAGGTTCTCATCTTTCTGACACCAGGAATGCTCTAGGAAACACAGGATGGTTGGGGAGAAAGATCACTCCACTGTAAGTGTTATATGGCATTTTTCCTCTGGGCATAGCATAATGCATCTTGGAGAATGCTTTTGGACCAGTAGCCATGGCAACTTTGGAGCAGAACACTAGTGATAGCCAGGTCTATGAATATGGTAATGGAGCTACTGACATCTCCTAGTGGTAGGAGGGGAGTGTAAGACCCTCACCTAGGATTCCAGCTACCAGAAGAGGGACTCCATGATGCAGCTTCCATGAAGTCGCCATCAGGGTAGGTTGGGACTTTGCCAAAATGCAGCTGCCTGTGAGTCACCCACACTCCTGTGACTTCTCACCCCATGCTCTGTAAGTAACCCCAATTGGTTACTTACATTGGTTCACAAAATTGGACCTTGGTATAACCGTGTTTTGGGAAAACACTGTTGTCTGAGCCCTATCTGTGGTGAAAAGATGTGTTCGTATCTTCCCAAAGTGTTTTGCACAATTATTAAGGCTCCCACTCTCCTGGCTTCTTGAAGACCTGCCTTTTCAACTGCTAGCCCCTTGTCTCCTTTAGACATTGATGGATAAGTGTTGGCTTCCTCCAGACACTGTCACTCCCTCCTCACCTGAGGAATTCACCCCCACCTGCAGTGAATAGCCAGCTAGTGGTTAGTGGTTGGGCAGGAGGGGCACTCGCCTTCTCTACTTACCCTTTTGTATTCTTTTAAATCTGACTTCTTCCAAAATAAGGGAATAAAAGGAAACTTTAAAGGGATGCCACACCCAGGCACTGTGCTGGGACAATGCTGTGTATTTCTCCTCTCAATCTCTGAAGGCTAGCAGGTAGCATTTACTGGCCACTCAGGACCAAAACCAGATCAGCTAGTCCTCATAATGCTCTATGAGGCAGCAGGTCCTATTGTGACCTCCATTATACAGGTGACAAAAAAGTCTCATGACACTTGCCACAGATTATACTACTCCACCCCTAGAAGCAACCCCCTCTCAAAAGAAGTCTCTGAGTATTTCATATGCGGTACAGTCAGGGTCCATACCTAAGGTTCCATGGATCCAACCAACCTTGAAGGAAGAATATTCAAGAAAAATGTATCTGTACTGAACATTCACAGATTATTTTTCTTGTTATCACCTAACAACACAGTGTAGCGTGTATTTACGTAGCATTACACTGTATTGAGGTACTGCAGGAAATTTAAAGTCCATTGGCTGGATGTTGACATCAAAGATGTTGGTATCCCTGGGGATCCTGGAGCATGCCAGGCAGATATGAGCTGTTCCATACTCTGCCTCTCTCTCAGTATCCCATCTTCCCTCCTCAAAGAACTCCTGAAGTTCTGCTTGCTTTAGTCCACCTGTGGGAGGCCTTCAGGATTCCCCCTGCTATGGTCTCTCTCTCCAGGCAAACTGGACTTCAAATGACAGCCTTAACCACAATTGCCTTCCTCTACTATTGCCCTCTGCTACCTAGGGACATGCCTATGTTCTGTTCTGTTTTGTTTTTCCCTTGTGTGTGTGTGTGTGTGTGTGTGTGTGTGTGTGTGTTGGAACCTGGGATCTTGTGTATGCTGGACCACTGAGTTATATCCTTATCCCTTTTTATTTTTTAGAAATATTTATCTATATGCAAGCAGAGGGAAGGAGAGAGAGAGAGAGAGAGAGAGAGAGAGAGAGAGAGAGAGAGAGAGAGAGAGAGAGAGAGAGAGAGAGAGAGAGAGAAACAGACACACAGAGAGGGAGGGAGGGAGGGAGAGAGAATGGGCATGTCCTGGCCTCCAGCCACCATAAACAAATTCCAGATGTATGTGCCACTTTATGCATCTGGCTTTATGTGAGTACTGGGAACTGAAGGTGGGTCATTAGACTTTGCAGGCAAGTGCCTTAACCACTGAGCAATCTCCCGAAGCCCCCACTTTCAAGTTTTTATTTTATTTTGAGACAGAATCTCACCAAGTTCTCCAGGCAGGTCTTAAAGCCATGATCCCCCTGCCTCAGCCTCCTGAGTAGCTGGGATTCCAGGCCTGCACAACCAGGCTTGGCCACATCCATGTTCCTGTACAAAGTGATTTCTCCACCACCACCACCACCCCACCCCCGTGCTCTAGTGTCACCAACTCAGACCTGGGCCAAGGTCATATAGTCATTCCTCTCACAAGCAGTGTCTTGTTGACTTCTTACCTCTAATCAAGCCTGTCACTTTTTGCCTACTTTGTTTCTTTTCCCCTTCTCTTCCCCTCTTTCCTCCCTTCCTGTCTTTGTTTACTGCAAGACGTGGCAGGACGAGGACAGTGTCCCTCTTGTTCATCAGCGAGCCTCACAACTTCAGCATGCTTGCCATTCTGGTCAGGTCCTTCTCTGTCACTGGGCTGTCCTGGGCACTGGAGGATGTTTCTAATTGTCCCTGCTCCTACACACTAGATGCCAGTACCATGGCATATTCCCCAAATGACCACCCATCCAGGATGTCTCTAGACACTGTCAAATGTCCCCTGGGGAGGGATATATAATCACCAAGTTAAGGATCATTTCTGGTGGACTCTAGCATTAGCACTCAGTGTCTGATATGAAGCAGGCAACGAGCAACTCATTCATCCTGACTGTTCTTTCTCAAAGCCACCAACTCATTTCCCATCATCTCAAGCTGGTCGCTGTCCTTAACTCCATCTATGAGCGGGACAATAACCAGCCACTCTGTAACAGCACAGCACAGTGCCAGGCATCCCTAGGGCCTCCATAAGTAAATGCTGTATCGACTACCTCTCTCTCCTCTGCTCCTTTCTGGACATCCCATGAGTGTCTCAGATGCTGCCTTGGCCGTGAAGTCATTGACTGCATGCATTATTGATGCTGCAGAAGGAGGCTGGTGAGGTGGGGTGGTCTGCTGTGCCTATAGATAAGAGAAGACATGCTAAGACCTGACCCCAGCATCTCACTTGGGCAAATTTAGGGGTGAGGATGCATTCCAGATGTTGGCAATCTGCCCGTAGTCCAGCCACTAGAGCACTACCTAGCTACTTAGACTCTGTCCATTCACACCCCGTGAGTCATTTACTTAACCAACTAGCTATATTCTTTATATTAGTTCACTTAAAGCACATTAAAATCTCTCTGGACATTTCTAAAGTGCATAATGATATATCTCACCATGCTGGGCATTGGTCCCACATCCTGCCCCCTGGGGAAACATCATCCTAGACAGAACTGTTGATCACAAGGTCTGGAAAGTATGCTACAAACCAAAACCTAAGAATGGATGTAGGAGCTGGAGAGATGGCTCAGCAGTTCACAGCACTCGCTCTGTAAGCCTGCTGACTGGAATTTGAATCCCTAGCACCCATATAAAGTCAGCCGTGCAGTGGCACACACTGACACACGCTTGTGTAATCCTGACAATGGGCGATGGAGTCAGGAGAATCCTGGAGCTTATGGACCAGCTAATCTAGACTTTACAGAAGCAAACAACAAGAGGGACCATCTCTAAAACAAGGTGGAGTGAGAGTACCAGCACCCTGAGGATGTCTTCTGACCCCTACATGTGTGGTGCCCATGTATCCCATATACAGAAAGAAGAATGGATGTGGGAAAACAAGCTGCCATTGGAATAAGACACAGTAGAAGGCCCCTGAGTGGGTTTCCCTTGGACACAGATTAAAGGAGTTCTTAGCCATTATTGGCAGACCCGACACTCTTGGATCACTCAGCCATCCCTAGGGGTGAAGAGGAGACTGTTAGGAAGATGCAGCACCCCTCCCCTGACACCTCCCACTCTGGTGCCATTAGGCTAGCGGTTCTGAACCAGGGCAGTTTTTATGTTGCAACTGGGCAGGGGTTACAATTGGCATCAACTTGGTAGAGAGCAGGGGTGCCGTGTAAAGAGCAGTCTCCCCATATAGGATGTCGCAGCCTAGTATGTGCACCAGCGGTACCAATGCTGGCAAAGGCTGGGTTAGACACAGAAGAGAGAGTGGTGGGGACCATCAGGCCACATGTTCCTGTTCTTGCACAAAGTGGTTTCTCCACTCTCCCCACCCCCCAGCTGTGCTCTAGTGCACCCCACCACCCTTCCTTGTAAGAACTCTTTTCCAGGGCTGGCTGTAAACCAGGACCTGGTTTCCTCGGCTCCTCCCCTTCGAACCTCAACAGGAAATGATGAGAACACCAAGATGGTGCCCAGGTTTCTACAACTGTGCAGCACCTTAAGCTGTTGGTCTAAGTCTCCAGCACCTGTGTCCTTTCTGACACGGGATATGGACACACTCTTCTCTTCTCTGCTTTCATTGCTGCAGGTGGAACCCTTTTCTCTTTTGGGGACAGCTGCTACTTTTATTGCCTAGCATCTGGTTCTCCCATTGCTGAATTTTCCTTCAGAGAGTCATCTTGAGCCCCAGCTGTCAGCCAGTGTCTATTGGGCTTTGAATCAGAACGTCTCTGGAGGCTTGTGTTTTAAATACTGGGTGCCCCAATTATGGTGCTATTTTGCAGATTATGGAGTCTTTAGGAAGTGGGGACTGGCTGGCAGAAGTAAGTCACTAGGAACAGGTCTTTGAAGGTTAGCCTGACTTCTAGTTCCTGCCACTCTCTACTTCTTGATCCCACACCATGTGAGGAGCTAGACCATGTACTCCCACCGCCGTGCCATCCCCCCACAATGCACCGAAGTCTTTCTGAAACCTTGAATCCAAATGATAATTTCTTCCTTTGTTTCTATGAGGTATTTTGTCACAGTCATAAGAAAAGTATCGATAGAGCACCTGACCCAGGCTTGGCCAATCAGAACATTTATCCTACCCTTTTTCTGCACTGCTTGACTCCAGATAGGCACATGGTCTAAAGGGACCCCCACAAGGATTTTTGTTGGCATCAACTAGTTAAAAATTTGAAAGATAGAGGCCTGGCACAGGAAGACAAATCTGCCACCACAGGGATACAGCCTGTCACTGAGGAAATAACTACGGGGATTACCTAGAATCCTAATACTTTGAAAGGCCATTGGATTAATCCATGCCTGAAGCCTTTTGGTTTCAGTGGCTAATTAACTTCCCTCTTCTGAATAAAGCCAGTTTGGTCTGGGTCTCCATCATTTGTCAACATCCCAGTTCAAGTGGCTCACTTCTTCCAGGAAGTTCTCCCTACCTAGTATATAGTATATAGTACCTAGTATATAGTATCTAGTACCTAGGTTTATAGATGTAACTGATGGCAGCCAGGTGTTGCAGGAGGGATTCAGCTGTCTCAAATGCATCATTATTCCCAAGGATGTCTGGTCAGAACAACAAAAGATGGTGGGGCAGTTATACGGGAATCAAGGCCACCAGCTCACCTGGGGCTTCCGGGGGTTCTGAATCGTCCTGCAGATAATAATCACCACCACCACAGTGACAACTACAGAAACTGCTTATTAGATTCCACCACACACTTCAGAATCTGCAGACTGGAGTTGAGAGGAGTAAAGCAAGCCTGTGACCCCGGCACTTGGGAAGCTGAGGCAGGAGGACTGCCAAGTTTGAAGCAAGCCTGGACTATATAGTCATTTCTAGTCCAGGGTTAACTTCCCAGAGACCCTGAGGCAGTGCATTGCTACCTGCATTGTGCAGATGACGACACTGAACAGGGTGATGAGCAGCCTGACCAGGCCAGGCAACCAGATGGAGGCGGACCTGAAGGCAAGCAACTGCCCTCTTGTTCCCAGGCTCTGGAAATGTACTGATGAGGCTTTTGCTGGCTGGTCTATCCCTACCCCCCACCAAACCTTGTGTGTGGTATGTGTGTTTGCATGCATGTAGGTGCAGGTGTGTAGAGATAAGAGCTTGACTTCTGGTATATTCCTTGATATCATTAAAAAAAAAAAAAAAGGCAGGGTCTCTCACTTGATGCTAGAATTTGCAATTTGGCTAGGTTAGCTAGCCATCCTGCCCTGGGAAATCTCCTGTCCCTACCTCTGAAGTGCTGGGATTTCAGGAGGGCTGCTACACGCACCCAGAATTTCTGTGGGTGCTGGTTATCCAAATTCAGGTCCTTATGCTTGCATAGCAAGTGCTTTACCCACGGAGCCATCTCCCCAGCCTCCTATACCTATAACAGTACTTTTTGTTTTTTCGAGGTAGGGTCTCACTTTAGCCCAGCCTGACCTGGAATTCACTCTGTAGTCCCGGGCTGGCCTTGAACTCATGTTGATCCTCCCACCTCAGCCTCCTGAGTGCTGGGATTAAAGTCGTGTGCCACCACGCTCAGCTATACCAGTACTTTTGATCCTTGTCTCAGTAGCTCCTGCCACAATGTGTCATTCCTTTATTACTCTTTGGTCCTGTTCCTCTCTATCCTGCCCCTGGCCAAGGCCCTCTTCTGATTCATTCTGATAGGTACTGTTGCTGATGGACGAATTTATAATACAGTCTCTAACCCTCATCTTGAGTCAAAAGGATCGGTGTTCTCATCCTTCTATAGAAGAGGAAACTGAGGGTCTGGGGGCTTAAGTTAAAAGTGATTCTTGGACTGGCAACAGCAACATGGCTTGGGAACTTGTTGGAAAACTAGATGCTCCTAGGCCACGCTAGGATGGAGAGAACCAGGATACGAGAGCAGGGAGCCCAGGGCAGGCCCCTGTCAGGTAAGTCAAGCACCTGCAGTTTCCCATCTCCAGGAGCCCCCCATGGAACAACACCAGCTTAGAGGTTCTGAGACAGCCTCTAGGCAGGGCTGCCAAAAGTGGAATGAATACATGGCAGCAAACCCATGGATGTGGGCAGGCGGCTCCTCAAAGAGTAATGAATAAATGGGAACTAAAGCGTAAGACTCGGCTCACATACTAATTACTTTTGCTGCCAGCCAGGCTCTCCCAGAGATGTGACTCATTCTGATGTTCTTAAATACACTGCAAACACACACACACACACACACACACACACACACACACACACACACACACAAAGCAGCATGCCTTCGGCCAGAAGAGACCAGCAGGTGGAGAAACCACCTCCTCCGAATATGTTGGGGCCTGAAGAGGCTGAAGAGAATGGGGAGATTCCTGGTGTGAGGACATCAAGACTGCCTGGAGACCACACGCAGGTTGGTTCTCTCAACCCTGAGCCTCCCCACAAGGCAGTAGGCATGAACTATCCTTGAGGCTGGGGATACAGCCCAGTGACAGAGCACTTGCCTAACACGCATGCATATGGCTCTGGGTTCTATGCCCAGCCCCACCAAAATCAATCAATAGACAAATAAATGGCCATTTGCTAGCACCCGGTGACCAAGTAGCTGAAAACCTTTCTTGCCTCAGTTTCCTCATTTACAAAATGGGGATAACAACAGTACCCACCTCTTGAGACTGTGAGGATTAAGACAACTATTAAAAGCTGAGTGTGATGGTACACACCTATAATCCCAGCACTCAGGAAGCTGAAGCAGGAAGATCTCGAGTTCAAGGTCAGCCTGCCTGAATATTAGGAGCACTGTCTTAAAGAAAAACAGGATGATAACTATGGAATACAGGACAGTAAGTATCAGAGTGATCATATAAGATATCTATTATGTAAATAAAAGATTGGTGAATGCTCTCTTGTTGGAAGAGATGAGTTCTGTCACTGACTTTCTAGGAGGGGAGGTTGCCATGGAAATGGTGGCATGAGGGGGATCTCCTAGGTATTTGTTCACGCTTGGCTTCCAGCCTCTCCCACTATACACCTGTTGAGTAGCTAGACAGACATAAGTAGACTTGGAGGCCACTGAGAACAGACCTCCTCATGCACCTTGACCTTGTAAAGGGAAGAAGGCGAAGGCAATAGGTTTGGTTGACGTTCACTAAAGGAAAGCTACTTCCTCCAAGACAGAAGGACACAATTTGAGTTCTCTGGCCCAGAGTGGAGAGAGATCCTAAACCTCCCAAAACATAAGATGACAAAGGTTACATTTATTGTCCTTTCCCTTAAGAGTTAATCCAGTTGGGCCTGCCAATTTCAAGGCCAGAAGACTACCTCTCAGGAAAGCTGACTCACTTGAAGACCTGCTAAGGAAATGGGAAGGAAAATTATTCCCTTGATGAGATACTGTTCTTATATCTGAGGAAGTTCCTCCTTCCATTCAGCTGCTTGCAGATCTCCACTGGTAAGCCTGCCCACTTTTCTGAGTCCTGACTCAGAAAGCATGGCCTTTCCCTTCCCTCTTTTAAGTTCTTCTCTGGATACTGGACTGAATCCCAAGCATGCTTGCTCTGACCCTCTGGCTTTTCTGTTTCTCTGAAGACCACCTTCCTTACTCATGCAGCTTAGTACAGACCTCTATTACTGAACCTTCCCGCTTGCTGGGCCCTCACTGAAAAAAGCATCTTTCTCTCTTCCTATCATCCATCTCCTTCCAGCAACTGCCCAGATTTACAGCTTTGCCTCCTCTGTTATTTTTCTCTCAAACTCCAATAAAATTGACCTCAAACTTCCACCCAAGTCTGTTTCTAAATTCTTTTACCAACAAACCTAAGAACCCACAAAAAGGAAACACCAAGCCAAGGAGTCCCTGGGGTGGTATGAAGGAGAGACACCTTTGGGTGGGAGCAGGAACTTCATGGCCAAGGTTAAACCCAGGTCATCTAGGACCTGAGCCAAGGCTACTGGAGACCACACACTGGTCCTCCTCCTCCTGGGAGCTCAGGTCTCTTCTTTCCCATGTCCACCCATCTGTAGGGAAGAAGAAACAAAATGTCCCAAACACTCTTGAATAGGCCATTCTGACCAGCCTAGAGCCTGTCTGATGATTAGGACCTGATACTACCAGCAGGGCTCCAAAGAAACCACTCATCCCTCTGCACTGGGCAGGGCAGGAGAGAGGACTCAACTCCGCTCTCTAAAGATGGCAAGAGGCACTGGAATATAGGAGAGAGAGAGAGAGAGAGAGAGAGAGAGAGAGAGAGAGAGAGAGAGAGAGAGAGAGAGAGAGAGAGAGAGAGAGAGAGAGAGAGAGAGAGAGAGAGAGAGAGAGAGAGAGAGCAGGTGTGTGAGAGAGAGCTTTTCCAGCTCTGGGCATACTTAATAGTTCAGTACCCAGATGAATACCTGGCACAGTTTACACTCCCATCAGACTCTTGGACACTGAAGGGCATTAAAGAGAGGAAGGCCACTAGAGGGCCCGCAGACAGAAACATGTGACACTGGCATTACTGATCTTCTGTACCTCAGGTCTCTTTCTCTGTAAGACGGGGGTCACTATGCTGCCTTCATGTCAGGGTACAATGTACAGGAAAAGGCATGGTGCCCGGCACAGAGGGAACTAGGGGTACCTGCCAGTTAAGAAGACAATCAGGCAATCAGGAGTCCATAGTCCCCTTGGGACAATGAAGGCATTGAGGTCAAATGACAAGGCTTAGTGGAATCTACAGACGGAGCCAGGAACCCATTTCTCCCAGCTCCTGACAGTGGAGCCTTTCCGCTGCACCCCTGTCCTGACCCTTCCCTCACATCTGGCAGAAGCCCAGGATGGGACTGGGAGCCAGTCTCCCCCATGCACCCCAGCTTCACACTGTTCCAGTCCACTCCCCTGAGCACTGGTGCAGTTTCCTGCTTGGCTGATTGAAGTGTTACAAGGTTTCCTGACATTGAACTCTTTCCTAGACCCAAAAAAAAAAAAAAAATCTGCCCCTCTGATATCTTTTCCAAGTTACTCCATCTCATCTCATTTCTCAAAGCTGACTAGACCTGTCTCAGCTGAGGGTTCTTAAATTTACAAACACTTGGGTTAGTACTCGGGGCCAGCTCTGAACCATGAATATGCAAAACAGCTGCAATCCTGTAAATAAAAGCAATCATTTAAATGCAAATTGAAGCCTTAGCTACCCTGCCACAGGGCACGGTTCCTCCCGTGCTGTAATTCTGAGACAAAAATGTGCCTCAACTCAGAACCCCTTAGGAAGCTTGGTGCTCAAGTGCTCTGGGGGCCTAGGGCCTCCGGTGGGTAAGAAACACCTGAAGAGAGGAGGTGGATCTTAAAAAATCTGAGCCACTCCTCCAATTGGCTCAGCAGGCTGGCCAGGCCCAAGCCTTCCCCACAGGCTAGATCAAGCGGGGACTCCGGGCCTCACCATTCACACCAGCAGAATGGAAGGGGGCCTGCTGGTCTTCCCGCAGCTCATTGTGGAGGTAAGGGGGATTTGACAAATCAGACCCGGTGGCAAAACCCTCCAAGGGCTCAAGGGCTCAAACAGAATAAGCTCTAAATTCCTTTCCATGCCCCCAAAGACTGGGCAGGAGCCTGTCCCCTCAGGCCCACCACCAAATCAGCCTCTAGGCTCCAGCCACAATGGCCTTTGTTCACATTCTCCAAGCTCATTCCCACTGCCCAAGCTTCTGCACTGGCCTCGCCCTCCTCCTGGTTCTGTCTCCAAGATCTTTCTTCCTGTGACTGTCCCCATCTCTGGAGTCCACTCGAATGTCACTTCCCAGAAGCAACCTCAGTATCATACACTCTTGTCACTTAAAAAAAAAATACAGCACCCTGTCTTATTTTCTGGCAGGCCTGTCCCGAGTGGTATTTACTTCTCATAAATGAATTCACTCTGTCCTCCCAAGTCCACCAGTGCCTGTCCATTTTATGGAAGGTATTTACATTTGTTGAAATAAAAAAAAATTTAACCCAGTAAGATTCAGAGTGTATCTTTGAATGGAAACCCTGCTTCTTGTTGCCTGGAGCCCCCCCCCCCCAAACTCTCCCCTTCATTTCTTTTCTCCTTCCAACTCAGCTGACTTTTTTTCAGACTTAAAGAGGCGAAGAGAGGAAACAATGCTCATTGCAGTGTAGATAGAACACTGGCCCCCAGGACGGGCTTGCAACCAACGTGCCAATTCATATTCTATTTACATGGTTTAACTTGAAGTGTGGCTATTCCAAAAAGCCCCCCCCCCCATTCCTCTCCAGAGAAAACTTCAAAAATAACCACCTTCGCTGAAGTGCTGGGGTGGGGAGCGGTGACAATCCCCTTCCCCACTTTTCTTGCCTTTGCGGAGATCCCCGGTGTTTCCTGGGCTCTACTCAGGTGCCCCCCTCCCACACACACTCTGGAGCGGTCGGGCAGCCTGTGCTTCGCGTGCTGGGGCCCCCGAGGGGACAAAGCTGCCCGCCACACTCCAGGGGCCTTTGTCCGCGTTCCCAGGAGCCGCCCCGTCAGCGAGCTGGGACCAGAGAGGGGAACTGACTAGGCCTGGGTGTGCAAGAACAGCCACGAACAACTGGGGCGTCCTCTGGGGCAAGGTCGGTGTGCCCGTTCAAGGCTGGCTCACCAGCTCTCCGTGCCAAGGTTGGGTGCAAGCTCCTCGCCGGTGCTCGCCTATGCGACCGGCCCCTTGATGTGCGGGGGTCCTCGAGGGGCTTGGAGCCCCAGTCCCCGTCCCCCAGAAGAGGGGATAGAGCGCAGGGTTAGCCTTTACCCCTGGCCCGGCTGCCTCTCCGGGAGGCCCAAGTACCCCGCGGTCTGGGACAGGAACGACCCCTCCCCAGCTGGCCGTCTGCAGTGGACTCCGACCCCCCACCCCCTACCATCAGACTTCTCGCGGTGCCCACCCCGTGCGCCCGGGCCCCCCGGCCTGCGGCAGGTGCGGCTGCTCGCCCACCACCCACGGCGCGGTCGGCCCGGTCCCCCGCCGGCCACGCGTCCCCGGGTCCTGCCCGCGCCTCCTCCGGCCGGAGTCTCCCGGCTGCCCTTCAGCTGTCGTCACCCCAGCCCACCCCCAGAGCCTCCCCAGGCGAGGGTCCCGAGCCCTCCTCCCCCTGCCCGCCCTCGGTGGCTCCCCTCCCGCCGCACAGTGGTTCCCCGCAGAACCCCACATCTCCCAGAGCCGAGGAGCCCGGAAAGGAGGATCTTCCCAAGCCCAGGGCGGGAAAAGTTTCTGGGGTCCCCGCTGCGCCCTCCTCCGCCCGCGCCGGCGAGCTCGCACTCACCGACCCCCGCGGCCCCGCAGCACCGACGCTCCCGCTGGCCCTCGGCCCGAGTCACATCTCTGCAGCGCCGCGGCCCGGTCCGCGCGCGCACGCCCGCCGATCGGCCTCCCCGCACCCCGCGCGAGGCGCCCCTGGCCCGGCCCGCCGCCGCAGCGCC
>PVHP010006166.1:39213-61909 GCA_004024765.1 Zapus hudsonius
CCCCCCCCAGAAAGGGATTTTTTTTTTCTGTACACGGGTATGCACCAAGGCCCACCCTCGTCCAGGCGCCCTCTTCCACCCAGTTCCGCGTGCTGGGTCCCTTTGCGTAACCCGAGCCCAGCACGGGTGTCCTCGGTCACCCCAAACATACACGTCCACACGGGGCCCCCCGCGTGGGGCCGCAGCACCATCGCTGCAGCACCCACGTCCACCGGTGGACGCGTCCCGCACCCGTACCCAGACGTCCCAGCCTCGGTTGCCCGCGGCGGGGGGTGGGTGGACTGAGTGCAGAGGTTTGGGGCTCCCCAATCTCCCCTTAGTCATCGGGCGGTCTCAAGTCAGCATTGGCCGGCCCAGGCTTGGGGGCTGAGAGTCAGCACCCCAATGCAGCAATTGTCTTGCAACCTTCAAAGCAGCCAGCGGGGACTTATCTCTGGGCGTCCTTCCTAAGGACAAGAAGACTTTGAGGATGACCTCCCAGCCCACCCCCAAATCTGGTTTCTCCCAGGGAGAGCACCCCTTCTGATCCCAGCCGCTAGAGACGCAGGGCAGGGCGGGGATGGGGACAGGAAGGCGGGCAGCACCAGGACACTCCTTTTCGGCGTAGCCGCAGCCACCGCGTTTTGGGGATCCTGGCCCTTTCAGAGCCCCGCATCCCTTCCGCGACACTTGGAAGTTCCCTGTGCTCTGCGCCAAACCAGTTTTTTCCTGGAGAGGCCACATACTCCTGGGTCAGGCATCTCCACGAATCTTTTCTCTTCCAGGAAGAATGTGGAGGATGAGCCCTAGCAGAGATCCCCTATCTGCATAGGTATTCTCAGCGCCCAGGGCTAGGCGCACCCAAAGGGCTCTTTGAATGCCTGCAGGACTGACAACCTTTTCCCAAGCGGGTTCCCGCCTGACTGCAGAACTCGAAAGTGGGCGGGCACTGCCACCTGGTGGTGCTTAGTGGAACCGGCGGCGGCCTCCTGTAAACATGGGCTGGTTCATCGATCACAGCCTTCACCCAAGATGAACGCGTGATCCGTGCAAAAACTGTGTCACGCAGGTGCTGACTTGAGGAAAGCCATCCACAAGTGTTATTAATATTTTTCAGAGGGATTATGACCGGACCGTATGGTCAGTCTAGTTTTGGATAATGATATACGAGGGGCAATAAGTTAGAAGGAAGGAGCCAGGTGTGGTGGCTCATGCCTATAATTCCACCACGCAAGACGCTGAAACAGGAAGATTGCTGTAAGATAGAGGCCAACCTGGCTTACACAGTGAGTTCCAGACTAGGTGAGCTATAGTGTGAAACCTTGCCTCAAAGAGAGAGGGAGGGAGGGGAGGAGAAGAAAGAGAAGAGGAGAGAGAAGACAGAAAAGAGAAGGGGAATGAAGGAAGGAAGGAAGGAAGGAAGGAAGGAAGGAAGGAAGGAAGGAAGGAAGGAAGAAAAAAAGGGGACACTGGTGACTCGTGAATCCTTGCTTTCCTCCACCAAAGTCTAAAGGGCCCAGGGAAGGTAATTCTTACTGCACGCTGTTCCAAGTACTTTAAACCCTTAAACTCAATCATCCCAAGTCCGATTATTTGCCTCATTTTAGAAATGGACACACTAAGGTAGGGAGTTCATTGAGGTTTGTATGCTGTCAGAACTGGGATATAATCCAGACATCTGGTTCCATGATTCATGTTGCCATCCAATGGCCCTGCAGGTATCATTTGCAAGGTCCCAGAGGAGTGTCACTTTCTCAGAGGGCCCACTGTGTCTGCAGCCTTTGAGAGCATGGCTCTGGGACAACCCCAGGGTAACAATTTCCCTAGGGCCTCAGTCTACTTGAGGCTGATTAAAACCAACCAACCAATCAGTGGCTTCTCTGTCTTTATTCACCACCTAAAAATTGGCAAGGGTCATAGCAGAGACAAGTGTCATATGTGATCAGGTGCTGTCTTTGCTATGTCCATCTCCCCTGCAGATATATCAGTTGCTATCCCATCTGTTCAGCCCACTTTGGGAGCCTCTGGCTACACGGAGCCCCTGAGCACTTTAGATGGTCTGACTGTGGCTTCTGTTCTATTTGCTTTTATAGTCTCTGCTTCATTTACTTTCAGTTTATTTAAATTCAAGGAGTCACACGTGGCTAGTGGCAGCTGAAGACACATCCCATTTGTAAGCTCAAAATCCACTTGCCACATTTGTCCTTAACCCATGTCCATTCCTGTAGCTGGCCCCCAGCGCAGGGCATGTCTTATCAAGTTAATTGTTGACTAAGAGAATAATCAAAAACTGGAGAGATGGCTCAGTTGTTAAGGTGCTTACCTCTAAAGCCCAATGACCCTGGTTGGATTCCCCACTACCCACATAAAGCCAGATGCACAAAGTGGCGCATGCATCTTGGAGTTCATTTGCAGCGGCTTGTGGCCCTGACCGCACATGTTCTCTGTCTGTCTCTTCTCTATCTCTCTCTGCTTGCAAATAAACAAATAACTTTAAAAAAAGAATAATCATGATGCTGGGAAGATAACAGGTAAGAACACTTGTTGTGTAAATGTTAGGACCTGAATTCAATTCCCAGTACTCATGTAAAAACTCAGGCATGGTCACACATGCCTGTAACCCCAGTGCTGGAGTGACAGAACCAGGAGGCTCTCTGGGGTTCACTGGTTAGCCAATCTCACCAGAAGACAGAGTCAGTGAGAGACTCTGTCTCAGGGGACAGTCATAGCAGAGGACACGTATGTCTTGATGTCCTCTTCAGGCCTTTGCATGGGTATGCCTGAACAGCATGCATCTACACACATACTTATATACAGTACATACACACATGCACACACGCATGCAAACATGCACACACATACACATGCAAGCACATGCACGCACACACACAAAAACATGCAGGCACACATATGCAAGTGCACACACACACACACACACACGTGTGTGTGCACACATGGGAATAAAAAGAATGATTCAATTCCAGCCTTGCCTTTCTCTTTAAAGTGCATTACCTGGGCCAGGTACCTTGTCTTTGTACTCACCTTCAGAGAAAGCAACCAGAAACACTGACCAGCAAATGTCAGGCACACCATTGTTGCCCTTTTACCATTTTGTGCCCATGACAGACATTACTAATTGCTGCACTTTCTCCTTGATTCTTATTCCTTCAGTCTGTGACTTATGCTGTCTCTCTGTGTTAGAAGATTTAGTCACCAGTGCAAAGCACTCCTCCTCCTCCAGTTACGTCATCAACTTCTCCTGTTGAGTCTCCAGCAGGGTGCCCTAGAGGTGCCCAGAAATCAGTATGTCACTTAAAGTCACCACGTGGCAGCCACTTACTTTTCCTTTTCTGCATCAACTCCTATGGGTTTTTGAAAAATCATTTAACTTATTGACAACTTCCACACATAAACACAATGTCTGCTAATCATAATCTCCTCCCACAACCCTCTTTGTCCCCCCTCCCTTTTCCTCCACGGACTCTCTCCGTTCCAACTAGCCCATCTTCTGTTTTTTAAAATATTTTATTTATTTATTTGAAAGAGAGACAGAGAGAGAAAGAGACAGAGACAGAGAGAGAGAGAGAGAGAGAGAGAGAGAGAGAGAGAGAGAGAGAGAGAGAATGTATGCACCAGGGCCTCCAGCCACTGCAAATGAACTTCAGACACATTCGCCACCTTGTGCATCTGGCTTCATGTGGGTGCTGGGGAATGGAACTCAGGTCCTTTTGCTCTACAGGCAAAATCCTTAACCTCTGAACCATCTCTCCAGTCACCATCTTCTGCTTTGATGGCATCATTATTTTGTCCTCATAGTATGCAGGTCTTGTAGGTAGCGAGTGGCTGTGAGGTCATCAATCATCTTGAGTCTGGAAGACAGTGTTCCCAAAGTCTTCCCATCATTTCTGCTGCCCCTTCTGGTCCTTGATCCTCACGTGCGGGATGTGTGTGTGTGTGTGTGTGTGTGTGTGTGTGTGTGTGTGTGTGTGATGGGGATGTCTCAGTGTTGAGCACTCCACTGCCACTTCTTAGCTCCTTGGTGAATTTCAAGTCTCTCCAGTGGTTATCACCATCTTTTCTAACCAAAAGTGAGAGTAGCATTAATACATGTGCATAAATATAACTATTTAGAGAGCAATTTGGTGGGCATAATGTATCCATTTAACCAGACAACAGTAGTATCTTCCCCCTTGGGTTTGTGACCTCCCCAGACAGGGTTCTGACTAGGTTTGTAGTACCCTCCCACGGATGAGGCCTTAAGTCAAATCAGAGAACAGTTGGTTTCCCCCATAACAGGCATGCCAGGGGGCACATCTTGCCGGGTTTCCTGCTTGTTAAGACTGTCGAAGATCTTTTCTCTCCCAGCAGGCTGCACAGTTCTTTCCAGCACTATGGCAGCTAATCAGCAGAGAGGAGGCTTCCAGCTCAACTCTAGCTTGATTTCTCCCTGTCTTGCAACTGAAGCATGTGATACCTTCGGCAATAGAGTCTTACCATCTAGTTCTGGTGGGAATTCAGGGGCCTTGGCAATAGCTGTATTGTTTTGAGGGCCCCAGGGGCCTCCCTGACCAGCAACTCTCTGGGAGGTAGCCTACCTCCCAACACCTCATGGTTTTTGCTGTTGTTGACAAAGTAGCCTGGAGTAACCTGATCATGCCTTGTTCCTTGTGAGGTTGCCATGGAGACATTCACTCAACATCCCAGATAGTCAGGAAACATGCAGATAATAGAGAGTGTTGTGGCCTAAACAATAGGGATTTTAGTTGTTATGCAAACAACAAGGATTTTCGTTATCATAAAAGCAGGGAGAGGTGACCTAAAAGTTGGTTCATTGCTCAACAGTGTCAACAGGGACACTTTGCATCCTTCTGCTCTGCCATCCTCGAATTAGCACCATCTTGGCACCAAGTATTGAGTCTTTGGATGAATTTTCCAATGTGACAACAGTGATTAGAGAACTGAGCTTCTCTGTTAATTCAACAGAAAACCATTCCTAGAACTGCCCACCTTCCCACAAAGAGTTAGGATTCCACTTATATTTTCTTGGCCATATTGGGATTACCTAGTCTCCTGGTTTGCAAAGGAGGCTGGGAAGTGAGAACTTGGCACCAAAGGATTATATTTTCATTGTTTGATGTGTTGAGACAGGGCCTCATGTACCCCAAGCTAGCCTCATGTACCCCAGGCTAGCCTGGACCTTGTTATGTATTGAGTATGACCTTGAATTCCCTACCCTCCTGCCTCCACCCTCCAGTGCTGAGATTGCAGGATTGTTACCACCGCACTTGGCTCCACAGAAACTTGATAAAGAAGGTGATAAATGAAAGGCAGTATATGGTAGGTATCTGCCCCAAAGTCCTTTCTCAGAGTTAGCAGGGCGCAGGCATGTGTGTCCATTTTCCCACCTTACTACTCACACAGGTGACTCTCACTGCTAAGACTTGGAGCAAACCCAACCTGGGTCAGGACAGGACATGTGTGGTTCCTTCCCATCCAATCATTGTCCTTTATGGAGTAACTTTGTCACAGAACCTCTCTCTTTCTATCTTATTAGGTTTCTGCTTTATCATTTCACTTCTGGATCACGTGTCCCCAAATAAAGGAACCATCTCTCCCCAAAGGAGACATCAAGTGTCCACCTCTTTATACATAATAACTAGTAAAATTGTTGCAATTATTTATTTTATTTATATTATTGTGTGTGGGAAGGAGTGGGCATAGGACAACCTCTGATGTAGTTCCCCAGGAACACTGTCCACTATTTTTGAAAATGGTCTCTGTGGGCCTGCAACTTGCCCATTAGGCTAGACAGGTTGGCCGTGAACCCTAGGGGTCTGCCTGTTTCTACTCCCCAGAGCGTGGGTTACAAGCATGGATCACCACATCTGGCATTTTTATGTGGTTCTAAGGGTTGCCTCACATTTGTACACATATTACCAAACGAGCCATTTCCTGGGCCCCCTTTAAAAATTACTATGTCATTTTATTGAGATGGGGTCCTATAGACCAGGTTAGCCTTGAGCTCTCTATATAGTTGACAATGACCTTGAACTCCTGATCCTCTTGCCTCCACCTTCCCAGTTCTGGCATTACAGGTGTGCTACCAAGCCTGACTGAATTATTTATAGACCCCGATAAGCCTCCCCAGTGGGAATTTCAAAATCTTCTGGATTATTTATCTTCACTCAGTTATCAAGTTAACAGTGGTATGGGATCCAAGGTCAAGGCAGACCCCAAAGGTGGAGTCCAGATGGCTACTTGGAAGCTTGGCTCTATCCACTGCCCTATCCTACCATCTTCTCCCTGGATATAAATCCCCTTAGCAGCAGCTCCTCTCCCCAGGTGCCTCACCTCACCCTATGTGTTCAGTTTAACCTCAGCTCCTAGCAAAATGCACATTGTGGTTTCAAGAGATGGGCTAAAAGGAGAAGAATGAGAATAAAGGTGCCTGGTCCTTCCTGGACCAATTGGAATCCTTGAAGCCAGATCCTGGAATCAGTCCCAAGACTGGATCAGGCTGCCTGCTGCTCAGCTGGGTGGAGAGGATGCCAGCCAGCTTAGGGATCGACTCTCACACGAGGGACTTGGTTTTGCTCATCCCAAATGAGACAGCTGAGCAGTTGGACCTAAGTGATGCCTTCCTAGGGCTGTGTGTCTGCCGATGTCCAGGAGGGACTGCCACTGTTGTTTTGGCCTCAAAGAGTTAGAGGAGACTTAGGTCATGAGTATAAATCTTGCAGGGCATGGTGGCACACGCCTTTAATCCCAGCATTTGGGAGGCTGAAGTAGGAGGATGACCATAGGTTTGAGGCCTAGAGAGAGACTCTGCCTCAAAAAAAAAAAAAAAAAAAAAGTACAAATCTGATCTCTAGGTACTCTCTTCTGTATCAGTTCTCTGGTGAGAAAACGTCATAAATGGCACTAAATTACACCTGCTCATAACTGTTTTCCTAATGGTAAGTGTTGTAGTCAGCCACACACCACTAGGATGAATCTCCAAACCAGGCACAAGTTGGGGAGGGAAGTATTTATTGAAATAACAGATCCAGAGGAAGTTCCAAAAATGAAGGAAAAGGCTGGCCCCCTTTCATAGATCCAAGCAGAGAGACAGAGACCCACCACCTCAAAAGCAAGCAGGCACACTGTAACTCACAAAACAGCAGGACTGCCAGACTTGCCTTCTGGCTGGTCTTTGCATATGTATCCCTAGAATTTTGCATCCAATTTAGAAATATCTTAGGACCAGACCAAAGTGACACCTCCTCCAGCCAGGTGTCTGGAGACAGATCTTTAATATATTTTGATTCTATTGGGGGACATCTATTTAAACTACCATAGTAAGGCCTTCCTTTTCCTTTCCAAGGTTCTCTCTCAGTAACCTAGGGGTAGGGGTTTCCAGCAGCTTCAGGAAATGCCATATTCCAATAGGCTGATGGCAAGAGCAGGTGTGAAGACTCAGCTGTCTCCTGTAAAGACAGATGGTTACAGAGATTTCCAGAAAAGTAAAATATTATTGTGCCTTTCACTAAGTGCTTTTTTTTCAGAAAATACAGTGATTTTTAATAAAAGGGCTCATATTCATATGTACTGAGTTTATTGCTTTTTAAATGAATGAATTAAAAAATGCCCTGGCCAGGATACAAAATTAACACACAAAAAGCAGTACCCTTCCTGTATGCATATGACATACATACAGAAAAAGACATCAGAGAGACTGTCCCATTTTCAATAGCCTCAGAAAAAAAATCAAATACCTTGGAATAACACTAACCAAGGATGTCAAAGACTTGTATAATGAAAACATAAAAACTCTCAAGAAGGAATTAGAGGAGGAAGTGAAAAGATGGAAAGATCTTCCATGCTCCTGGATAGATAGAATTAACATAGTAAAAATGGCAATTCTTTCAAAAGCAATATACAGATTCAATGCCATGCCAATAAAAATCCCAGCTTCATTCTTTAAGACATAGGAAAAGTAATCTCAAAATTTATTTGAAATGGCAAAAGGCCTCAGATAGCCAAATCTACCCTTAGTAAAAAACAAACAAACAAACAAACAAAAAACAAAACAAAAAAAAAAACTTCCTCAGGTGGTATCACCATTCTTGATCTAAAGATATACTTCAAAGCCATAGTAATAAAAACAGCATGGTACTGGCATAAAAACAGACAGACCAATGGAATATAATTTAAAACCCTGCTCTTAGTTCGAGTAACTATAGTTACTTGATCTTTTATAAAGGTGCCAATAACGTTCACTGGTGTAAAGATAGCATCTTCAACAAATGGTGCTGGACAAATTGGATAAATACTTGTAAAAAAATGAAAATAGACTCACTCCCCTCACTATGCACAAAAATCAACTCCCAATGGATCAAAGGCATCAACATAAGACCTGAAACTGAAAACCCTGGAAGAAAAAAATAGGAGGAACTATCCTTGAGAAAGGAGTAGGAAAAAACACCCTGAGCAAACCTCCAGTAGCCCAGGAGGTGCAGCAATCACTTAACCAATGGGACCTCATCAAGCTTAAAAGCTTCTATACAGATAAACATACTATACTCAGAGCCAATAGACCACCATCAAACCGGGAGATAATTTTTGCCAGCTATAACATAGGCAGCGGTCTAATTTCTAGAATTTACAAAGAACTAAAAAAAAAAATAAAAATAAAAATTCAAACAACCCTCTCACAAAATGGGGCATTGATCTCAACAGAGAATTCACAGAGGAGGAAACACAAATGGCCAATTCTCATTTAAGAAAGTGTTCATTATCCTTAATCATCAGGGAAATGCAAACCAAAACTACAATGAGACTCTATGTTATCCACTCAGAATGGCAATCATTAAAAAATCCAACAACAGTAGATATTGGCGAGGATGTGGGGAAAAAAAGAACCTTCATTCACTGCAGGTGAGATTGCAAACTTGTTTAACCACTATGGAAAGCAGTGTGGAAGCTCCCGAATAGGATGGACATAGAGCTACCAATGGAACCAGCTATCCCTCTGCTGGGCATCTACCCTCAAGACTCCTTGCTCCAGCACAGAGACATTTGCTCAACCATGTTTATAGTAGCTCAATTCATAATAGCTAAGAATTGGAATCAACCCAGATACCCATCACTGGATGAATGGATGTCAAAGTTGTGGTACAGTTACACGATGGAATTTTACTCAGGTGAAAGGAAAAATGACATAATGAAATTTAAAGAAAAGTGGATGGACTTGGAACAGATCACTTAGCAAACTCACACAAGGACAGAGCCTGATATTCTCCCTCATATACAGTTACTAACCAGGTTAAGCTTAACCTCTAAGCAAACCTGACAGGTGAATTGAGAGACTGTAAAAGGGGATGGAAGGAATGGGGGAGGGGAGGAATGGGAAGGTGGGAAGACATACAATAAGCTAAACCAATAATGAAGCAATACCATAAATTCCTTGTTTTCATACCATAAGCTCCCGAGGAAGCTGAGGTTGGGGGTTATGAATTGCTCTAGAGGAAGCCAGTTCCTCCCCCCTTTGTGTGTTGCTACTGAGGGGGTCATTGTCTCTGGATATTCTTCCCCACCATGGCTCTTACACTCCTTCCACCACCTCTTCTGCTCAGTTCCCTGAGTCATGGGTGAGTTGTAAGTCAGCTTTATTGTTGAGATCTTATGTGGGTTACCTGTATTGCCAGGTAAGAGGGGCCATGAATAGAATGGGAGGAAGCCTAACCCAATGAAAAATTGATCAGACCTGCAACTCTCTGTCCCAATCATTGGTTCCTTCCCACACTGATCTGTTGATAAAAGAGATCCACGATGTCCCCAAAACAATACAGGCTTTTGTCAAAGCTCTTGAATACCTTCCCCAGACCAAAGGTAAGACCCTATTGCTGAAGAAACTGAAGAAAGTCATCGCACAACATCTAGAGACCCTGCTAGATCCAGAATGGTAACCAGTTCCCAGAGGGTAGCATGTGTAGCACTGGAAGGTATTACATGAGCTGCCAGGGGAAATTGGTCAATGATATTTGGAGAAAGCTGAGAACACTCATATACAATTCAGACTGATGTCATGAGAATGCTGAACACACTGCTATATGGAAGAGACCAGCAAGTCAAGAAGTGCTCACCTGTGCAATAGTGGTGCCAAACCTAGGTGGGTAATCAGTGGCTTTCAGATTGGCTAAGAGATCCACTCAGTGACCAAGAACACTTAACTGGAACTTCGATCCATGGAAAATCTTATGGGGACCAAGAACCTGGGCTCCAAGGGAAATTCCCACTACCAGAGAGCTACAGAAAGGCTACACCCAATAGAATCTTGCCAAAATAGCAATGTTTGTCTCATTTAACCTGTTCTGATCTCACTCTGCAGTGGAGATTCTGTTTGTATTTTTCAGAAGGAAGTGAGAGAGCCAGGGACAACCCCATTCCACTAACAAGACATGGGATGATGGCTGACATCCTGGCAGGAGATGGACCACCGCTGGCCTATCATCTAGGCCCCATAAGAAAGCGATGAGAAAGTGGCGAGATAAACAGGAGACCAATCACCACAGCAAGTCAGATAACCCAGAACAGGTCATTGAGACAGACACCAATGATACCCAACACAACCCAAAGCAGAATTCCAGAGACACATAAGATCTCAACAATAAAGCTGACTTACAACTCACCCATGACTCAGGGAACTGAGCAGAAGAGGTGGTGGAAGGAGTGTAAGAGCCATGGTGGGGAAGAATATCCAGAGACAATGACCCCCTCAGTAGCAACACACAAAGGGGGGAGGAACTGGCTTCCTCTAGAGCAATTCATAACCCCCAACCCCATGCACTGATCCAGTATGCCCACTGAGGAGGATCTCCAGTGGATTGGGGACAGGGAGGAGGGAAATGGGGGTACCATCATAAGATTTACTCATACAATAAATCCAATTATTGGTAATAAAGATATTTTTAAAATGCCCTGGCTTTAATTTAAATTAAGGTCAATATGGGTCAGTGTTTACCTAATATTGCCTAGTCTTAATTTTTTTTATTCCTCCCTTTGGCATTTGTGTGTGATGTGATATGTTGTGTGGTTTATGCACATGTATGTGTGCATGCTTCGGGGGGGCAGGGGGGAACCTCAAGTGTCCCCTTCTTTTGGCTCACCTGCCATTACCTGGAGATAGAGTCTCTCACGAAATCCCCAGCTCCTGTTTTTGCTGTTATTCATTTATTAACTGCTGTGGTATCTCCCTAGCCCCAGACTTCTTTTCAATTAAAACAATAGCTTCCCTATCACCTCTTGGAAGGAGATCAAACCTAAGGCTTCTTTCTGCACATTAGGCAAGCCCTCACCACTGAGCTGCATCCCCAGCTCTGGCTTCTTTTGAGACATGGTCTCACTGTGTAGCCCAGGCTGGCCTTGAACTCATGGTCCTGTTGCTCCATTCTCATGGGTACTGTAACAGCAGGTGTGTGACACCATGCAGGACTTCTGTTAATTTTAAGGTATAAAAGCCTCAAAGACCATAAAGCTTGAGAGCCACTGTTTGAGCACACTGGTCCTGAAGTATCTCTCCAAGAGCACTTACAGAACACAGCGCAGTCTTGTGGGCAGGATCTACAAATGTAAGCTTCCCTGACCCTCAGGGCAAAACTATGCTGCCCACTTCCCCATTCTGCAGAAATGAAAGCTGAGGCAGAGAGAGGAATTTTTGGAAAACCATTGGTGTTCACAGACAAGAGGCCATAGCTAGGGCCTTGTGTGCATAAGTTCCTTCAGGGGTCTCTCTGTTTTGGGGCCTTGGCCATTCTCCTCCCCTTCCTCCCTCTCCTTTCCTCTCCTCTGCTTCCTCCCTGCTCCCCCTCTTCTCCTCTTTCCCCTTCGGCTGGAGAGATGTCTCTTCCTCCCCCCTCAGGTCTTCTTTCTCCTCCCCTTCTCTCCCTCCCAGCCCCCCTGCTCCTCCTGTTCCTCCCCTCCCCTCCCCTCCCTTCCTCGTTCTCCTCTGCTTCTTCCTCCCTCCTCCTCCTGCCATGTTTCTTGCTGAGAGCTTGGTCCAGCCAACTGTGACAGATTATAGCAGACAGGCTCAGCCGAGGTGGGAGCTGGGAGGTGGGGCTGGGAGCCTGAGGGGACTTGGTTACATAAGGGCCCCTCGGACAGGGGACAGTTATATAACAGGGGGAGAAGAGGGCCAGGAGGGTGAAGCAAGTCAGGGCCAGAGAAGGCGAGGGGAGCTGGAAGGTAGAAAAGAGAGACAGAGCAGAGGACACGTGCCATTGCTGCCAGGCAGCTGCCAAGGAAAAGGATACCAGGATGGGCCGAGCAGGGCCATGTCACCTCCTCTGGTGCCCCTGCCCTGCAGACCTCATCCTCTTCTCTCTTGTTCCCACAGGGCGCAGGTGATTTGGGGAGTCATCTGGTACCTTTTTGCCTGAACTCCTTACACTTTAGTTAGCCAAATTCTGTTGCTTGTGAACAAGTCTTCTGTATACCAGAGCCCTCTTTTCTGACCAATCCTGGAATGGCTCAGGGGTCTGGAAATTTCCAGGTACATGGTCAGTAGGTGCTTAATAATGCATGCATGTGGAATGAGTCCAACATGGTGACTATTTATGCATTTCCTTTTCATAGTTCTTACCTTTTCTACCTGAATGAACATTACCTTGGAGGGCAAGCAGCCCAGTGGGCTTCTCTCACCTACCTATCTCCCTGTAGCCAGCCGGAGATGGTCCTTGTATCAGTTATCTTCTTGCTGTGAACACAATGCCTAACCAGAAGAAATTTAGGGAAGGAAAGAGGTTTACTGAGACTTTGAAGGTGGGGAATGCATGGCAGGCTAGCTCTTCACAGTTGCCAGCAGGAAGCAGGACAGCACATAGAGCCTGTTTAAACACTTCAAGGATGTCCCCAGTGACTCACTTCCTCCAGCAAGGCTCCTCCTCCTAAAGATTCCTTCCTAAATTTTCCTTAATAGAACCCTTTACTGGGGACCGTCACACATACGCGGGTCTGTGAGGGGGGGGCACATTACATTCAAACCTGCTTTGCTGATTGTTAAGTCAGTCAAGGGCACTAACCGGGCACTGGGTGCCAGGGACACTATGGAAACAGAACTTCTGCTACTCATCTTGGATTTCAGCTCACGGCTTCTGGACACGCAAACAGCACTGGGCTTCTGGGTGAGTCCTGTGATACACCTGGCCAGTGGGTCCTGGTAACAATACTGGAGTTGCTTCTAGAAGAAGGATTTCAAGGCAGGTGGAGACTAATGCACTCTGGTCAGAAGACTGGTATTGTGCTTAATGATGGCTTCCCTGACTGTGAGGGGATCCTTTTGGGGATCTGGGTGCCTGGGGACCGTGATGGACAGAGACCATGAGAAACAAGAAACAAACTTTCCCCTTTGATGCCTCTGGGGATAGGGGGTGTAAATCTGACTTCTCCTAGTGATGGAACTGGACCAATCTACCCAGATTGCCCGTCTCCCATCCTTCTTCTTCTCTCCCTGAAGCTGGATGAGCCTCAGTGGGCACCCCTGCTGCCCCAGAAAACCTTTTCTTCTCTTACTCATCCACACAACACAGAACACTCTTCAACCCAGCAGTGGGAGGCTTTCCCCACACTTCATGCAGTTCTGAAAACACCAGCAGGGAGTCCCAAACTCACTTCAGACACTCCCTGCCTGGAGACGATGTCAGGCTACAGGTGAGAAGCCCACTCTTCCACTGCTGTTTGCAAGTCCCTGTTGTTACCTGAGTCTCTGATTCCCGGATCCATGGTGCCCTCCTTTAGTCTCATGATGTGGCAGAGTGGTCCACAGCACTCAGAGACACACGCCTCATGGTCACCGGTTGATTGTAAAGGATTTTGTGAAGGTGTTTAACAGTAATGAAGATTAAGGGCAAGGCTTGAGAGGTCACAAGTACAGGAACTTCTGGCCTCCTGGAGTTGGGGTGTGTCGCCCTTCTGTCATGTGCTGGGTGTACCATCCTAGAAGCTTAGGTGTGTGTGTTTTAAACAGAGGTGTAATTCCATTTGCAGGATTGATCATCAATGAAGCCTGTAGCCCTGTGCCCTTCCCAAAAACAATGGGAGCTTTACTGAGCTGAGTATGCCCAGTTCTCTTTCTTTCTCTCCTTCCTTCCTTCCTTCCTGCCTTCCTTCCTTCCTTCTTTTATCTATTATCTATCTATCTATCTATCTATCTATCTATCTATCTATCTATCTATCTATCTATCTATCTGTTGTAGTTAGTTTATGCACCTCTGGGATGAACCTTTAAACTAGGCATAATTACAGGAGGAAAGGATTTATTGAAGCTATAGATTTAGGAAAAGTTTTATAATGGTAAAGAGGCTGGTCCCCTTTTATAGGTTTAAGTAAAGAGAGAAACCCATTACCAGTATTATATATACTAGCAAATCAGGTAGGGGGAAGGGGGAGATTTTTATTCCTTTATATAGCCTTAGGGCCAGGTTTAGTAACCCTTTTTTAGACTTGTTGACTCCCCGAGTCTCTGGAATTTTTTTTCCTGCACTGCCCTCCCAGGAAGGGATGTTTGTTTCTAGCTCCACTGAGCCTCCTTATATTCCTAACTCTTCCTCCATGGTGTCTGCAGTTCTGGGATTGCAGGAATGCATACCATGCCCTGCCCAGCTTTTACATAAGTTATGAGGATGTGAACTCAGGTACACACACACACACACACACACACACACACACACACACACACACACACACACACACCTCATACACACACATTAAAATAAGAGCCAGGCATGGTGGCACATGCCTTTAATCCCAGCACTCAGGAGGCAGAGGTAGGAGGATCACCATAAGTTCAAGGCCACCTTGAGACTACATAGTGAATTCCTGGGCTAGAGTGAGACCCTACCTCAAAACACCAAAAGAAAAAAGAAAAAAACGTATATCCATCTAAAGCTCGCCACCATCTTCTCCCCAGTGCCTCTGTAAGCCACAGCTCTGCCTCCTTCCCACTATCCCACAGCTCTCCTCATCACACGCTCCTCTCTACTCCTCTGTCTCACCATGAGGAGCCCGAGTTGCTCTGGCTCAGAATGGTAATATCATGTTTCTCCTCTTAAGGGCCAAGGCCCCAACATCCTGGCTGGCTCTCTATGCTGTGATGACCCTGTCCCTAGGCTTCCTGTTTTCATGCCCACCCCACCACCCACCCCAGCTGCCTATCCCTGGCCACTGCCCCAGGTGGGTAACTTTGCTTTGGATTTTCACAATGGTCTAGGTCCAATTCCAGCCTTTCTCTCTAACTGCATTTCCTGGGATCCAGCCTTTCTCTCTAACTGCATTTCCTGGGATCGCCACCTGGAGGAGTCATCTCTCTTTTACTGAGTGCTCTCTCTCTCTCTCTCTCTCTCTCTCTCTCTCTCTCTCTCTCTCTCTCTCTCTCTCTCTCTCTCTCTCTCTCTCTTTCTCTCTCTATCTCCTTTCTCTCTCTCCCTTTTTCCTACTGTTTTCCCTCCATCCCCCTTCTCTCTCTTCTTATTCTGAAGCATCTTTGATGTGTCTTATGCTTTGGGCTTTAGTATAAACAAGTAGATATGATGGAAACAAAAAGTTCAGAGTACTTCTGATAAAAATAAAAAAAAAATTTGGGGGGGGGGAGAGAATGAGGTGCACACACATACCCACACTCGCTCAGATAGGAAGAAGGGCTTGCTTGTGTGTGCACACTACCTTCCTCCACTGGATGTTGCTGCCCACCTTCAGGGTGAGTATCCCCCCATCACTGTCCTGCATGTCAGTGTGTCCCCACAGTCACACAGAGGTGATTTCACCAGTCTTACACATCTCTTAATTCAGGCAAGTCGGCACCAAGACCAGCCGTGACAAGGAGAAGGATCTACTTTCCACCACAGATTGAGAGGATTCAGATTCCTCTTGGCTTTGGGTTTCTGGGCCTGAAGTGAGGCAGAACATGACTGTGGAAGGAGTGTGTGGGGAAGGAGGCTGCTCATCTCATGGCAGATGAGAAGCAGAAGGAAAAAGGACCTTCAAAGGCATGTCCTCAGAGACCCAATTTCCTCATTGAGGTTCTGCTTCCTACAGTTCTCCCACCTCAATAATCTACTGAAAATTTGAATTTATCACCGGATTATACCATCTGTGAGGCCAGGGCAACAATCTATAGCCATACCCTGACAGACATGCCCAGAAGTGTGTGCTTCTTATCTCCTGGATGTCCTACATCCCAGTCAAGTCAAGATTAACCCTCTCTCAGCCATGAACCAAGCAAAGTGTAAGTAAAGACATCTTTACTCACATATAAGACCATTCAGCAACTAAAGGAGATAAAGAATGGATCCAGTCCTGGCCTTCTCAGAAGGCACTAGCTTTATTGACACGTTCATTTTCAGCTCAATGAAACCCACTCAGATTTGGGGCTTCTAGAATATAAGGTAATAAATATGAGCTGTGTTAAACTGAGAAGCTTGTGCTCATTTGTTATAGCAGCAGTAGCAAACTCACACAAGCATTTCCCAGGGAACCTTGATTTTCCTGCCCAGAAGGTCAGGCTTCCTCATAGCTCCTCCTCTCCTCTGTATGGGTAACAATTATCCACCAGACTCACAGGGACAGGAGGAAGACAGGTGGGCTCAGAGTGAGCCATTTGAATGCTGAGGGTTCAGCCAGCCGATAGATACCCAGGCTCTCGTTGACTGAATGTACAATAAGTGTTAGGCATGAATGAAACATTTAATTTGAGGAGAAAACATTTCACAGAATAAAAACAGTGTTGTAATGAATCCATGCTGGGGAGCCTGTGGAACAGGATATGCCTGTAAAGTTTTCTGAGGTGTTAAATGGAACCCTGTTAGCTTCCTATCTGCTGTGCCAATGGGGTGGCTTATAGCAACACAATGTATTCTGTGTATGTATGGGAGACAGGAGCCCACCGGAGCATCTCTGCAGGACTTCTTATCTTTCTGGCTTCTAGTGGCTGCTGGTATCTCTTGCTTGTGGCTGCCTCCCTTCATCTTCACATGGCCTTCTTCATCTGCATGTCCTTCTATGTCCTCTGGAGGGCCCTGATCCAGCATGGCTTTATCTTACAATCATATGCCTTTTAAAGACAGTGATTCAGGGGCATGAGAGATGGCTTAGCCGTTAAGGTATTTGCCTGCAAAGCGGAAACACCTGAGTTTGATTCCCCAGTACCAATGTGTAGCCAGAAGCACAAGGTGGTGCATGTGTTTGCAGTTCATTTGCAGTGGCTGGAGGCCCTGGTGTGTCCATCTTTTAAATAAATAAAATATTTAAAAAAGACAGGGTTTCAGTCTGAGAATGTGTCACTGGGTGTGTGACCATCATAGATACATGAACATATACACTACTATGCTTATGACATCAGGGAGTGATACAATTCTCTGGAATCCCTGTGGTTTGTGGGGCCCCTTGTTGACTGAAACGTAATGATGCAATGTGGTGCATGACTGTAATCACATCTACCCAGACCCTGCTTCCAAAGAAGATCACATTCTGAAGCAGACATAAGGTTTTGGGGGACTGTTGGGTGTTAGAATGGAAATGATCACGAGAGACCACTCTGAAAGGAAAGGTTTTAATAGGAGGAAAAGCGAGCTGCCAGGCTATTTTCACCAAGGGTGACGAAAAAGCGCAAGGCAGGTTTAGATCAGGGCTTTTAAGGGGAAAACGTTCAGGTTGGGGTCTGGTTGGTCACATGAGGTTGGTTGGGTGGAGGGCTCAGGGGGTCACATGCTCTCAGGATCAGGAGGGATTGGAAGGACAGTCTCTCGGGCCAGGTGTGGCTCTTGTTTAGAGAGAAAGTCTTTATCAGTCTTTATCTTTGACTCTTGTTGATACTGAGGCTGGTTAGGGAAGAGGATCAGGATGTAGCCTGAATTCCAACCTTACATTGGGTAACGAGAGAGTCACGGATCCCTGGCCCCCTGCGATCAAGCCTGCGTCTCTCTGGCCAGCTGGAGACACAAACCCGTGGCTGGGAGATAGATCAAGGCCAATCTCAACTTTATTCCAACATCCATCCTATATTTAACCCAAGGATGCATTGTATAGCCTTATCTCTTTCACAAGGGGGCTCAGGAAACAGAACAAGGCTTATTAGCACTACTTCTATCACCTTTGCCTCCAGGGGACACAGGTGTGCTAGGATCAAAAGGTGTAGGTCACCTCATCCGGCTGCATATTATATTCTAAAACTTAGCTCACAGATATTCAGCCAGGCTGGGTCCCAACAGGGGACATTAACTCAACCCCAACAGGGGACATTAACTGGCCCCACTGACTTGTCTCTAGTGTGTTCACTGCAATCTAATGAGGCACACACTGAAGATTGTTTTGTGTGTGTCCACGTGTCTGTACAGTATATGTGTGATGTGTGGTGTGGGCACATGTGTGTCCATGTGCATGTCCAATGCATGTACCTGTGGAGGCCAAAGGAGAACACGGGGTGTTCTCTTATTGCTTATTTTCATATTGCTTGGAATGGGGTCTTCTTAACCCAAAGCTGCTTCCCATCAAAATTTTCTGATTCTCTGGTCTCTGTCCACTATAGACAGCAGTTACAGATGTGCCTGGCCATATCCAGCTTTTAAAAAATACTTTTGATTGATAACTTCTATAAGTATAGAGAATAAATCATGCTAACACCCCCTCCATCACCCCTACTCCTCCCCACATCTGCCCTCTGTTGAATCCCTCATCTTTCTGTTTGGTCTCTTCTATTTCAATGTCATATTTTCCCTCTAGTATGCAGGGATTATGTAGGTAGTGTTAGCCACTGTGAGGACATGAATATCAAGGCCACTTTGGAAGACAACATTGTAAGCTGTCTCCCCTTCCTTTGGCTCTAAAATTTTTTTCCTGCCACCTCTTCTGTCATGGTCCCTGAGCCTTGGACGGTGTGATAGAGATGTCTCATTTAGTGATGAACAGTCCTCTGTCACTTCTTCTCAGCCCTATCATGAGTTTTGAGTCACCCAGTGGTCACCACCATCTGAAGAGGAGCTTCTCTAACCCAAAGTGAGAGCAGCATTAATATATGGGCGCAAACATAAGTGTGCAGAGGGCAGTTTGGTGGGCATAAGATGCATTTAGCCAGGCAACAGTAGTAGTTATTCACCCCCCTCCCACAAGGTTTATGACCTCCCCAGCCATAGGCTTTTGGCCAAGTTTTCAGTACCAGTCAGAAATTCCCTCCCATGGAGCAGCTTCCAGTGTAGAGAGCAGTTGGCTTCCTCCATAACAGACATGCCATCATAGCACCTGTTGGTACATTTGGCCTGACTGGCCAGCAGTAAGGCTTGCAGGGTTCACTGCTTTTAAGACCCTTGATGACTTTTCTCCCTCAACAGGCTGCATAGCTCTTTCCAGCATTCAGACAGCTAGTCAAAAGGGAGGAGGTTCCAGTTCAGCTCCAGCTTGATTTTTCGGTGACCTCCAGCACATGGAGTTCAGTTCTGGAGCATGCCCAGCTTTTTACATGGCTTCTGGGGAGCTGAACTTGTTAGTCTCCAGCTAGAGGGGCCCCGATGCTTAAGTGGTAAGAGCTCTTATCCACAATGCCATTGCCCTAGTCCTGAGGGTTGTTTTCATCTTGTCTTTTGATGGAGGAAACCGAGACTCAGAGATCCTTGCCTTAGACCTGGCCCAAACTATGAGCTATTCATTCATTTAACAAATAAAAGATGAATTTGTTGGCACATGTCTATAATTCCAGCACTTGCGAGACCAAGGCTTGCCAATGAAGTTTAGCCTGGGTTTACATGTTGAAATCCTTCCTCAAAAACAAACAAACAAACAAACAAACAAACAAACAAACTCTCCCAAACATTTAACAAAGATGATACCAGTTTAAAGACATGAAAATTCCTGTCTAGAATGCTGGCGTTCTTGTGGGAGAAGATGGCAGTTATCCCCTGGGGCTGGGGAGGTAGCTTAGTGGGTAAAGTGATGGCAGTACAAATCTAACGAGCTGAGCTCAGAGCCCCAGCACTTAGTAAAATACCTGCAGCCCCAGTGCTGGGGTCTGGGAGGCAGGCGGATCCCTGGGGTTTGCTAGCTAGCTAGTCTAGCTGAATGAATGAGCTGTGGAATCCCTGTCTCAAAAAATAAGGTGTAGCGTGACCAAGCAAAGGCACTAGATGTCGACCTCCGACCTCCACATGCACACACACACACACAGATGCACACCCATGTGTATACATACACGCATACCGCATACATACACATGCAAAAATAAATAAATAAAGAGAAGCCATACAGTGTAAGGCACAGAGTCTTTGGTCCTTGTTTGGAGAGGATTTCATGGAGAAAGCCACAGAGGAGCACAGAGGAGGGTGGGGATTGATGAGTTTCCATATTAAATAGGAGGGTCCCGGCAGGGGTGCAGTTCAGTGGGAGATCACGTGCTGAGCTTGGTAAATTCCTAGGTTCCACCTGCAGCACCAGAATAAAGTAAAATAATAAGTGATGAGATATATCTGAGTTGAGGTGCTGGGCAGAGACATCACAGAGATCTAGAAATCAGCAGCTGCAGCTTACAACTACCCTTTACAGTTCCCCACGTGCCCCTGAGCCTTCTCTGCCTCCCAGGCCCTCAGCCCCATGGCCTCAGCCCACCGCGGTCCCTGGAGGTGGCTGCAGTGAGCAAAGTGGCCACGGGGTGACAGTGCTTCCCGCCGATGCGGCTGCTCCCAGCTTGGTGTCTCAGGGCTTTAAGTGGTTCACGTTGGTTTGTCTGCCTTTGTCCTTGAAAGGTCGGCGACTTTTGGCTCCTGAAGAGCAGCTGTTTGCATGTCTGAGTCTCAGGGAAGAGAAGGGCGGTTAGGAGTGCAGTGAACGGTTTCCCCGGGAAGGGGTGACCACAGATGCAGCTCTCAATTGGCCCAAGTGACACAGCCGAGGGGTGTCCACTGAGCCATCTCCCTGTGTCCCCAGGCCTCAGTGGAGTGGAGTCAGGCAGGGAGCTGGGTAGCGGGAGAAGCCGGGTTTCTGAATCTGAGCAGTGTCTGTCCTTGTGACTCAGTAGTCTCCTCTGAGAAATGGGTCCAGAGGTCTATACAGACTTACAAGCTTATTGTGGCCCCTTCACACCCATGCCAGCGCAAATGTTCAAATGCAGAGAGTGACACTCATGGCCACCTCGAGTTGAAAGAAGTTTCACACGTGGTGGGACACACGTGGTCCATTCAGAGAGCAGAGGAAGATGAAACCTGCAATTAAAGTGAGGAGCTTCCACAGACTATAAAGCAGAGGCAAGCAGAGAAGTTTGGAGCAAGAAACAGTGCTGTGCTCTCCCACCTCACCCAGCCAGGCTGCTGGGGCCAAATTCACTGGAATCTAAGTAACGCAAGGTAAGAGCCCAGACACCCGCATACCAAGGGTCCCCCCAAAACAGAGGGGAGGGACAAAAGCCCCCAACGTTTCTAGTGTCAGATTCAGGTATTCAAGGGGAAGACACAATTGGTTTGTAAATTTCCAGAGCAGTCCCCACCTGGGCCAGCCCTCACCTGGTCCAGCTCTTACTTGGTCCAGCCCTCACCTGGGCCAGCCTCCACCTGGGCCAGCCTCCACCTGGGCCAGCCCCCACCTGGGCCAGCCCTCACCTGGGCCAGCCCTCACCTGGGCCAACTCTCACCTGGGCCAGCCCTCACCTGGGCCAGTCCACCTGGGCCAGCCTTCACCTCGGCCAGCCCTCACCTCGGTCAGCCTACCTGGGTCAGCCCCCACCTGGGCCAGCCCACACCTGCACCATAGTGGGTCAGATTGTGGACAGCAGGGGTCGCTGTAGATCCCTCTCGGTCAGGCTTGACTTCCAGTTCCAACAAGTTTCTTGTACCAGGGCGAGGTGGCATGTGAGTGATATCTGGTTCTCTCTGGGCCTCAATCTCTAACTGAAACGGCCTAAAAGAAGCTAACTTTCTCCTATTTTTCAGAAGGAAATAGGAGAAAGTACAGAGAGCTCCTACATGAGGGAGGTGAGAGGGAGTGAAGCCAGCTCTGTGGCCCAAATTGGGGTCATTTATGAGTGAAAGAAAGAGGGCTGAGCTAACCAGCCATGATGCCAAGTTTTGGGCTAAGTTGAACCAACCACAATGTCAGGCTCAGACAGAAACCTTCCGGGAATTCTCCCTTCCAGGTTGTGTATGGAGAAACAGATCTAGGGAAGATTTTGGGCAAGAGCTAAGGGAAGCCAAATTCTGTTGGACCTCTAGTAAACTGGAGAAGGCAAGGGCAAGCCCAAGGACATTCCTGATTTTTATTTTGGGGGCCCAGTCACCCTAAACTGCCTCAGTCTCTGTGGCTCTCCACAGCGAACACCAGGCCAGCTGGTCTACAAGCTTCCAGGAGATTTTCATCAGGATGGGATTTGGAATCACCTAAGAGACAGACCTGTAACCATGTCTCAGAGGGAGCTTCTAGTTGGGTTAAATGATCAGAGAAGACCCAGCCTCCCTGTGGGTGACACCATTCCCTGTCTGGAATTGCAGACTGAATGACAAGGAGGAAGCAAGCTGAGAACCAGCAGCATTCACTTCTCTTTGCTTTCAGACTATGGACCCAATGTGACCAGCTCCTGCCCATGCCTCGCCCTGGGCTGGGAACCTCTAGCTTGGTGATGGACACTAATGATCTAAGCTTCAAATCAGGAAGGCTGGGCCCCTGGCTCCTTGAATTACAAACAGCCTCACAGCTCCACCGCGGTGTGGTG
>PVHP010006167.1:0-20068 GCA_004024765.1 Zapus hudsonius
CAGGTGGCCTTGAACTCACAGCCTTCTTCCTGCCTCCAAATCCTGAGTGCTGATAATCCAGGTGTGTGGACCCATTCCATGACCTCCCAACTTGCCTCCCAAATAACACCAGCTTCTGTCTCTGCCTGGCACAGCATCTGCCATCATTTCGCCTGAGCCTAAAACCCGACCCACACTGACCTTCACTCCTCTTGGCAGACAGTACTTTTCTCAGTGGTTTGATGTGGATTGCAGGTTTCTCCTTTTGTCCCTTTGCTTAGTTCCTGGGTCCTGTCAAGGGAACGGACCATGGCCTTCTTTGCTCTGTGCACTATCACCTGAAGAACACTCGGGCCCCACGGGGAGCCATCAGTATGTGCTAACCGACTGACTGGCTCAGTGTAGCTTAAAATCCATCTTTATTTTTATATGATAGTTTAAATGATTTAATGAGTGGCTGTCACTGACAAGGCACTTGGGGACTGTGCACAAAATGACACAATAATATAAAAATAAAGCTTTGCTCGGAAACTGATGCCCAGAACTGCCCTCTGTGTGCTATTGTTCTTTATGCTAGGGGAGACAATTCTTCCCTTGGTCCAGTGGAGTTGTTTTCATTGATAAAATGGAGAAAATCTGCATTCGCTCCTGCTTGATTCCAGTGCTTACACAAACAGGCATCGTATATAATATTCATTCCACATGAATATGCAGGAAGTGCTGCATCTCTTTATTTAGGGATTCTCAACATTGCAGTCATGTTCCTCGTGGTGACTGTAGGCTTTCATATCGAAGGCAGACTCATTTCTCAAAGTCATCTTTAAATATCTCAAACGGTAGCGCTGGCCTTGTGGGTATTGCAAAGAACACAACTCGAGATGGAAGGTTCGCCTCAGCAGGGGGAAAAAGTAAAGAAATGGTGGGTCTCGGGCCTAGGAGTGGTGAGGATGGAAGGAGAGAATTCTGGAAGAACCAAGTTGCCATGAGAATCTGGAAGCTGGCTTTATCCCGAGCAGTGTGGGAGCTGCTCCCTAACTTACGCTCTTGGTGAGGTGTACGTTGTTTTTTCTGAGTTCCTTGTTTCATAGGCAAGGTTTCTCCTCTGCTTCTTGGAATATTCTAAATAACAAATCGTCACAACCCCGATGGCTCCCTGGACCTGCACACACACAGCCTATAGCTCATAGCTTTATCTCTGCTCTTGATTCTAGATCAAAGGATGGTTTCATTCATACCTTCAGTTTTTCCATTCATTTGTTCACTTCTTGTATGCATGTGGTAACATCAGCTGTCTTTCTCATCAATCTCCACCTCAGTATTTCGAGACAAGGGGATTCCATGATGTGGACTAACCAGACTGTATTTCAATAAATAGACATATAATTATATAACCGCACCAGTGTGAGGGTGCTGGAGGGAGAGCTTGGTATGATGGCAGTGCACACTAGATTTGACTTAATCAGAGAGGCCTGGAAGGTTCTGTGAGGAACTGTTCACCCTGCTGAAGTTGGTTAAGAAGAGCAGGTGAGTTGACAAGGGCAAGGAGTGGGAGGTGGGGAGGCTTGGAGAAACGTGAGCAACGTGTGCAAAGGCCCGGAGGTGAGAGGGCACGACCTACCTTAGGGCATCCAAGTCAGTGTGGCAAGCGTGGGAGACAGCAAAGGGTGTAGGCAGGACGTTTGGGTCCTGAGAGACCTTCATCCGTGCCCTCGATGAGGCTCACACACATGGGAGAACAGGTGAGGGGCAGGGAGGGGTCCAATTTCACAGTGTGGGTTGTTAGACTCAGCAACACAAAGCAGAAGCTTTTAGAATTCCTCATTTTGTCTCTGCACGGTTCCTGGTCAGCTTCTTGACTCAATTACAGGTGTCCCCCGACGGCTGTTAGCTGCCAGCCAGGCTGATCTCCCAGGTCTGAGCGGCTAACGGGAGGATGCGCAGGGCTGGTGGGACATGCTCCAGCGCTCTGCAGCTCTCTCTGCTGCACAATGAGCCCTTTGGTGGGAATACTGCGCTGGCTGCTCTCAGAGCGGAGTGTGTTCAGCCAGTACAGTCAGACAGGGAAGCCTGGTTTCAACTTGAATAGAACATGAAGCACCCAACCATTGGCAGAGCAGCTTTCCTGAGAGATGACAGGTGCCCTTTGTGTCCTGGGACTTCAATTACAACTGAGATTAAATATAGACAAAGTCAAAATAGGAATGCTTTGGCTCTGTGTATCAAGCTAATAGGAAAAGACATCATAATAATGTTTTCATTCTCTAGGTATTTAAAAGATCTGAAAAACATCTTTTGGGTTCAAGCTATTTGCAGTGCACAGCATGGTAACATAGCCACAATCCTTGGAGAGGCAGAATTTGGTGACAGGGTAGAGATGGGCAAGGAAACTGAATGGTAACTGTTGTGGGAACTGTGCTTACCATAGAGCAGGCTTTTCAGCATGAATGATATTCCGAGTGGAATCATTCTTTTGTGTGGGCTATGCTGGTTATTGTATGGTGTTTAGCAACGTCTCTGGCCTCTATCCCTAGATGTTACCCTCATTTCCAGTTGTGACAGACCTTGCCACATGTTTACTGGGAGGTGATACTCCCCCTCATTTAAAAAGAAATCTTGGTTTTTGTGTGTGCAAGTGAAGTGTGGGCATGTGCGTGCATGGCACATGTGTGCACACCAAAGGACAACTTGACGTGTTTGAGCCAGGCTCTCTGCTCACCACTGTGCAACTGGGCTGGCTCGGGAGCTTCAGGGTTCTCCTGCCTCCACCTCCCTTCTCACCACCAGAGCCCCTGGGATCACAGATGCTCACACTACTACATCCAGCTTTATATGCCTTCTGGGGACCTGTCTGAACTCAGATCATCACACTTGTGCAGCAAGTGCTTCATCCACTGAGCCAGCTCCCTGCCCCTTCTCTTTGTGTGTGTGTGTGTGTGTGTATGTGTGTGTGTGTGTGTGTGTGTGTGTGTGTGTGTGTGTGTGTGTATGCTTCGTCTCACTTCTGAATCACTGTAACAGAGCCTCCAAAATTAATACTCCTAGTGTGGAAGCTTTGCAAAATGGAAAACCATCATCACTAGTAAGGAGACTGATTTATGCTAGAGTTATTTTTTGTAGAATGTGCTTGGAAAGGTTTCCATCTACAATGGGACTTCTTCCCAAACTCTTTAGACACAAAGCATGTAGGCGAAGATGACATCCCAGTAACCTTCTGCTAACCTCCCAGCTGGGGCAGACCCCACACTATTTAGGGATGAACTTTGAGCTTAAGATCCCACGGGTCACCTTTTGTTTTGTTTTTTAATTTAAAGGAAAATATTTTATTTTTTTATTTGCAAGGAGAAAGAGAGAGAGAGAGAAGCAGAGACATAGAATGTATGGGCATACTAGGGACTCCTGCCATGGCAAATGAACTCCAGATGCATGCACCATTTTGTGCATCTGGCTTCCTGTTGGTAGTGGGTAACTGAACCTGGGCTATCAGGCTCAAATGCAAGGAAGTGCCTTGACCATTGAGCAATTTCTACAGCCCTAAAGATTTTTAAAAATATTTATTTATTTGAGAGAGACAAAGAGATAAAGGCAGAGAGGAGATATAGAGATAGAGATAGATAGATAGAGAGATAGAGAGATAGAGATAGAGAGTTCTTGAAAAGGAACTCCAGATTGCATGCACCACTTTGTGCATCTGGCTTTATGTGGGTACTGGGGAATTGAACCTGGGCCATCAGGCTTTGCAACCAAGCACTTTCACCACTGAGCAATATCTCCAGCCCTTTTAAAACAACTTTCATGGACAAGTTCCATAAATGTAGACAATATACCATAATCATAGTCCCTTCCCACCATCTTACCTTTCTGCCTCCTGAATTCCCCTTCCACTGTGTCATGGTTTGATCCAGGGGTCCCCCACAAATGAATGTGTTCTGATAGATTGATCCTCAGCTGATGGCAATTCGGGAATTAGAACCTCACTAGAGCTGTGTTGTTGGGGCGGGTTTATAGGGGTTATAAGCCAGCTCCCCTTTGCCAGTATTTGGCATACCTTCCTGCCGCTGTTTTCAGTGCTGTGGCGGAGGTGATGTCCACCCCTCTGCTCATGCCATCGTTTTCCCTACCAGGACGGAGTCTCCTCTTGAGTCCGTAAGCCTAATAAACCCATTCCTCCACAAGCAGCTTTTGCTTGGGTTCTTTGTTGCACAATGAGAGAAAGGTCGACTACAATGCCCTGAATCCCATCTTTTTTCTAACTAGTTTTCCTTCTATTTTAATATCATCTTTTTTCCCTCCTCCTATTATGCAGGGCGCATCAGCCACTGTGAGGTCATGAAAATCAAGGCCACTTGATGGCAACTTTTTACTTTAAAGTTGGAGATGCAAAGCCTTGCCTTTCTGCTTCTTCATTCCCACAGAACTAAGAAAGGGAAGGGCTGTTTGCTCTTGGGACTCTAAATCTTTCTCCCCTCTATTTGGTGGGAAATGGGAGGGTATTAAAAGCTGTAATAGAATCATCTGGATGCTTAACTGTAGTCTGGAGGAATTGGAAAAGCTGTGCAAAATTTCCCAAGAGAGCAAGGCTCTCTGACAGGGGTCGGCTGCCAGGCTTCCTCTGCTCGGACAGAAATCACTGCCCGGCGGGCTGCGCAGCGGGTGGACTTGGAGACGCTTGGCTTTCTGCTTCTTTACCATGCTGACCATGTGTGACCTTGAAAATGGGTAAATCTCTCTAGATCTCTACTGTCCTTTTTTTTTTCTGAAAATAAAACTAAAAGCAGTGTCGGGTCTCTCACCAGCATGTGGAGAGCAGGAGATTGTAATTGGAAGTATGTGGCATTAGCGTCAGGAGAACCATCTTTCCGCCTCAAGTCTGTCAGGCCTTTCATAGTATTCTGCCTGGGTTATGTAGGCAGGTGTTGTTTTTGTGTAATTGGAGATGCAGGAAGCCCTGCTAACTACCAGGAATTTAAATTTGGTACCTTGAAATAAGTGATTGAAACCTATTACATAGAAATGTAGATATATAGATAGATGACAGGTGGATGGCTATATATGCATAGGTAGCTATAGATATGCTTGATAGATACAGAAAATACCTTTGGATATAGATTCACAAAGTAAATAACGAATCACCTAAAATTATCAGTAATATCATAGATTTCATGATTTGCAAAAGATTTTGTTATTTGGGTTAGAAGATATAAGCAATCTGCTATGATAAGATGCCACAGGCTTATAAACAACAGAAGCTTATTTCTCAGTTTTGGAGAGCAGAAGTTCAAGGTCAAGGTGTGAGCAGACCTGGTGTCTGGTTGGGTCCACTTTCTGGTGCATAGGTGGCGCCTTCTCTCTGGGTCCTCATGGAGTGGAAGGACCAGAGGACACTAATCTTGCTCTTGAGGACTCTGTCCACATGATCTCATCATTCTCCCCCATCACCTTGGGAATTGGGTTTCTATGTAAGCACTGGGGGCAGTGCCCACAGACCGGAGCATCAGATGTAGGGCTATGGATAGGAATGGAGTTGGAAACCTTAGTGATCTGAATGTGAGCAGGTTCTGGGGGAAAAAGCACCCAGGCAGTGTGCAGATGATTCTTCCTGTCATTAGGGGAAGGGAAACGGAGAGACAGCCTGTTTTGTGTTTTGTGATTCTGTGCTGTTCCAAGTAAGATTAGGCAGGAAAAGGTGGGTTTACGTTAAGGCTTAAGTCTGATCCCTGACTAATGTTGAAATTAGCTGGCTAAAATTGGGTTTAGTACAAATGGTAAATTGAATAAGAAAAATAAAGGTCTTTTAAACTGGAGCTTGATTCTGGAATGTTCCAGTGGCAGCAATATTGGATGTCTGTCTTGTGGAAGAGGGTGAACGAGGTGTGTACCTGGAACAGGAAGACTTTCATTCCTGTCCAAAATGATACCGAAAACCCAGCCCCTTCGTGTATTTCTTCAAGTGCTTCTTGGATGACTTTTTCAAATAATCTCCAAACCAATATTTTGAATTCTTTTAAAAAAAAAAACCAACCTTCCTTCCATCCTTTCCTTCCATAATAAAGCATACAGAGAATAGATTAGTTTGAGCACAGGACACCTGTAATCCTAGCACTTGGCGGGCAGAGACCGGAGAATCAAGAGTTCCAGGTCTCTCAGCTACATCGTGAGTTCGAGGCCAGACCCTGTCTCAAGAACAGAGAAAGAGAGAGGGGGGGGTTCTGTTTCCTTCAAACAAACTTCTTTTCCAAGTTACTTCTGTTCCTTCTTTTTGATTTAATTTACTGATGGTGGTCTTGGTGTGGCTGTCTCCCATTCTAGAAAGAAGATGAACAGCGCTCTCTCTCTCTCTCTCTCTCTCTCTCTCTCTCTCTCTCTCTCTCTCTCTCACACACACACACACACACACACACACACACACACACACACACACACACACACACACACATACCAATCTCCTTTCTACACAGGAATTTCTGCAGGTAACTTGGCCCAATCTTAACATTAGCTATTGGGCACCCTATCTCTCAGTTATGTGTTGACTAAATGTGAGTCTTGGCTTTAATTACCATGTTCTCTCTGGGGACCGTCCTCCTGTGTATGTGGACTTCAATTTTCTAGTTTGAAGATGTAGTGAACAGCAGTCTGTGGTTTAAGAACTGAGCCCAAGCAGGCACAGTTCTCCGTTGACACTTTCTGTACCCAGCAGCCACCACTTTGCTTTTGAGTTTTTGTTTTATAATTTACCCAGTTTTACTTTATTGTAGCAGGTCTTTTGCCCTCCTGATTTACCAAATCCATTTATACCTTTGAAGAAATGTTTAAACCATTTGTGTTAAAGATATTTTTTTCTCTGTTTTTTTTTTTGTTTGTTTGTTTTGGAGGTAGTCTTGCAATGTAGCCCATGCTGGTCTTGAACTCATAGCCATCCTCCTGCTTCAGCTTCACAAATGCTGGGATTACTGGTGTTCATTACCATTCCAGTTGCCTAAAGGTATTCTTGTTTTAAAATGTCTTGGTGGCTCTTCCTTCTTTCCTTCCCCTTCCTCCCTCCTTCTCTTCCTTCCTTCTTATCTCCTTCCATAATTTGAGATACAGGATAGATTAGTTTGAGCCCAGGCAATCCTGTAATCCCAGCACTTGGGAGGTAGAGGCAGTAGGCTCCAGATACATGAAAGTACATGAAAGATATAATTTTAGGAACTCAAAATGTGCTGACACACAAGTTTGTAAATGTTATTGCTCACCACTTACCACTTGGTCTTCGGTTTCCTTTTATGTAATGCTGTCATCGATATTCTTGACTTGAAATACTTCCTTACTTTGATTTTTTTCTTGAAGGCAGTATTTTTAAAAAATGGTCTCCATTTGGTCCATTAACACTCTTCCTCCAAATACACTTGGCTTCTATACTAATTCATATATATGTCTGTTTATCTATCATCTATGTATCTATCTACCTACCTATCTATCTATCTATCTATCTACCTATCTATCATCAATCCATCCAAACAAAAACTGTTTATGCTGGAGGCTTCCAGAACAAATCCACGGGATACTCCTTCGTCCCCAGAGAGGTTCCATGTCACGTGGCTTAGCGTGGTCCAGGGGATTTTCTCTCCCAAGTGGAACAACAGTTCTCACCCTCCCCTCCACCAGGCCACTCATGGAAACATTTCTCTGAATCTTCACTCAAATTTGAGAAAGTTAATTATTCACTATGTTTGCAAAGCACATCGGGATCCCTGGAGAAAGTGTGCCACATAAATATATATAAATGAATAATTAATTAAAGTTTAAGCAGATTACTTGGCGAGTTCTTCCCTAACTGCCCCATTTTCCTAATGAGGTGTTTGAAGTTACAGTCTAGTCTTGGTTCCCTTCGCCTCTCTTCTCCCTCTTCTTCATTTCTGTCTGTTTAACTCTCTCTTCCTCCTGTGCCAGCCCCATCAGTACCTACCCTACCGTGGGCACTGTCAATCATGGTGATTTAGCCCCAGATCTATAGGTAAAAGCCTTCATTAACTTCTATGGGCGTCATAAGCTCTGAAGAGCTCTAGGGTGAGATTAATAATTAGGTAATGACTCTCACGTGCTGTGAAAATGAGAAGCCAGGTTCAGGAAATGCTGAACTCACTGTCATTATCAGTAGCTGAGGAAACTCCTGTTTACTCACCCCTTGTCCCTGATCCGTTTCAAGCCAGACACGTTTCTCTGCCAGTCTACAATGGAATCTATACCCAGCCCAGTTCCCCCACAACTTCCACTCAGCTCATGGGGTGAAACAATGCCAGGGGTTATGATTGGACAGCAGATTTTGGAGGTCTGGTGGAAGGTTCTGGAGAAAATTTCATTGATCAGCTGGAGGATGAGGGAGCTTTTGGAAGAGTGACATCCAGTCCTAGATTAAGAGGAATTAGAGAACAGTTCACGTCCGTCCTGCTTAAACCTGACCCAGTTTATTTACACTCAAATCTTACTTCAGATCATGAGAGGTAAAAGGAGCTGCTCTTATCAATTAATAGCTGAAGAAAATTTAGATTCAAGTTCAACACAAGAGCTATTTGTCCCAAAGCACTAAAGAGATGAGGAGATACTCTGGGGCAGGCTGGGGTGGGGAGTGGTGTTGGTGGGAGGCTTGGGGGGGGGAAGTGCTGAAGAGAATTTGTTTTCTTTCCCCCTTAAGAGTTTGAATGACTATGAAATCTTGGATTTTTCTGGTGACCTGTGTTAAAGCCCTGGGGCGAAAGCAGACCTATAATGGATCTATTTTGAATTGTTCAGCAGTATTGGAGTTGAAACCAGCAGTCTTGGTACATGCATATAATGAGGCCAGTGACTCCTTCTGCATCCGAGAGGGCATCGGTCACAGCCCGCATGGCCCCGCAGGCACATAGGAGAGCCAGCTCTTCCTCTGCCCATTTCCAGAATTCTCCAAGGAGTCAGTCCTAGATTGAGCCAACAAAGAAGCTTCTTTAGGGCTCTGAAAGAAAGGGAAAGGGTCAGAGAAAGACCCTGCCCGGCCTTCCTGCCCCATGCCCACACTCCACTGTTGGAAATAAGCTAAGGCATGGTTTTCTATTCCAAGACTCTACCAGTCACAAATAATTTAGTATTTATTTGGCAAACATTTGCTGTTTGTTGAATTGACTCCTAAAGGGAATTAGTAGCGTTAGGATGAGATGTATTTGAGCTCCTTGCTGCTTTCCTATTGCTCAGCCCTTTCAACCACAGGTCACGGGCCTGCAAAACCTCCAGGGTGGATCTCCAAGACTGGACACAAATCATGAAGGGTGGAGTGCATTCCCATCGGCATGCAGGGGTCACCTGAGACACACTAGTTTGAGCCCAGACATTCACCAGATGGCTCAGGAACTTTGGAGTGTTCTGTATTCAGCTCTAGCGTTGGGTCTGGGTTCCAGAGCTTAACACAGAGCCTGGGCAGTGAGTATCCAATAATGTTGCATTGAAAACTGGAAAATTAACAGCTAGCTATGTATTTCTTCCTGGGTTCTGGAGTAAAGTACCACATCCTGGATCGATTGAGACAATTGGAATATGAGGCTGAGCATGTGGCTTATTGGGTAGAGTGCAGGCCTGGCATTCATGAAGCCCTGGGCTCCATCCCCAGAACGTCAACTACACAGGACCCTGTCTCAGAAGGAGGATGATACTTGAACATGGATTGCACAGGGGATGACAGCGTAACGATACAGAGAGGACAGTTCTGGAAAGATGAAGGCAGGATCAGAGTGATAAGGTCACTAGCCAAGAAATGTCTGGGGTCCTACAGAGGCAAAGAACCACCTCTCCCCACCCACCACCCCACAGGTATCAGGGGGAGTGCAGCTTTCCTAGGACATTGGGTTTGGATTTTGTACTTTCTAGAAATTCCTTGAGAATGTAAATTTCTATTGCTTTTTTGCCTCTCTCCCTTTCCCTCCCTTCCTCTCTCTCTCTTTCTCTTTCTCTCTCTCATTCTCTCTTTCTTTTTTCTGGGTCTCATGTATCCTGGGCTTGCCTCAATCTCACTCTGTAGCAAAGGATGACCTTGAACTTCTGATTCTCCTGCTTTTACCTCCCCAGTGACAGGATTATGGGCGTGGGCCACAATGTAGCAGTAGTAGCTCTCTTACTAGTCATGGTGGCCTGAGTCCACCCTAGGACCTCATCTTGACTGGTTGCACCTGCATACACCCAGTTCCCCAGCAAAGTCACAGGAATAGACAAAATAAGGAGCCAAGACTCCACATAGATTTTTCAGGGTCATAGTTCCATGACAGCAACCTACTTCAGAGAATGAAATGAAACACAAATGTGAAAAGGTTTATGAACACAGGACTTGGGATCCCGCTGGGATGGGAGTCTGCTTTTTCTCCCTTCTCAGTTCCAGCAGACATAAGCCACTTTTAGGGGTGTAAGAACCAATGAGGGGGGCAGGTTTAGAAAGGAAGATCAAGACATAAATGACTATTCCGTTCCTGGGTCTCATTCATAGGGTCCCAAGTGAACGAAGTGCCCTGTGCCCTTTTAAGAATGGAAAAGGCAGGCAAGGAATGGCCATCACAAGAGCCACACTGTGGACAATGCAAACCACAGTCCTAATCATTGTCACTGACAATCTCAAATGTCACTTCTTGAAGAAAAGCTTTAAGAAGTATCAGAAACCTACAGGCACTGGGCTGCTCAGCCGACCTCTCAGAGCAGAGATTCTAGGGGACACAGAGACAGCCACACACATACAACTTTTGCATTTCTTCCTCTTTCTTTTGGGGGTTAATGGCATGGAGGAGTTGCATTTGAGTTGATTAGGGACCTCAGGTCCAAATTTCAATTCTGGGCTGAAGAGGCACTTTCTTTCCTGAAGGTTTGAATAAACCATCCAATCTGCTTCAGTTTCAACTATTTTCAGCACTTCTATTAATATCACTAATTCTGCCTGCTTAGGACCCTGAAGTCACTGAGCCTGTTTGTGACTGAATTTGGGAGGAGACACCAGATACACTGAGAACCAAACACCAGAAAATGGGCTTGAGTTAGTCTAAAAGATTTGCGCAGTGTCCAGGGACAGTTTCTTTTTGTGGTCTCTGCAACTCTGGTTTGCTGTAGCAGGAAGATTATGGAAATGGTTCTGCTGGACTGGAATTCTGGTAAATAGAGGGGAGAAGTTCATATAAGGAAGCTGGTTTACTTTTCCTTCTGATTTTATAAGGAAATGGTCAGATGAGCTCATGAAAATCAGAGCACCACAATATAACAGTCCATATATATAATCGATCCATTCTGTTCTCCGTTTTGCTTTGTGTGATAGGAAGCTCAGAGCTAATAATACTCTTCAAGCAAAATCCTAGCATTAGCCCAAGGTTCTGTCTCATGTATCTATTGCTATGAACAAACTATCTGAGCTCAGTGGCTCAAAACAATTTGTGGTTTTTTTTTTATCTTTCATGATTCAGTGAACTGATGACTCAGTTGAGCAATTCTTGCTTGGAGGCTCTTGGGCATTTAAGATGGTGTGTCCATTCACATGACCAGCACCTGGTTGGGGATGATTAGATGCCAGCTAACAGCTCTCTCCCTTCCCCTGACTAGCTTTCACACAGCACTGTTGCTGGGGACATACCTGAGGGATATGTTCCAGTGTGTTATGATGGGCTTGAAGTCCATAAGTCATCTTTGGGGACCACTGGCATTTGCACATCTTTTTCTATTTTCCAGGGTCTTGTTAGACACAGATCTTTCTAGGTGAGCACTCTGGGAGAACTTGGCAAGCTACATATGCATTCCTCTCATCTAGGGCCTGTCAGCCCACCTCACTGTGCCACCTACCCTAGCCTTCCTAATGCTGTATAATGTGGCAGATCAGAAACTTTGTCCCCGCTTTGACAGACATGGCGTGATGGTTTCCATTGATTGTTAACTCCATCACCTGTAAGGGTGTGATGGTTTGATCCAGGTGTCCTCCACAAATGAACATGTTCTGAATGCTCAATCCCAAGATGGTAGGCAGATTGGGTATTTGAACCTTGTTGGAGCTGTGTAGATGGGGGCAGGCTTATGGGGGTTCCATCCAGCTTCCCCTTGCCAGCTTTTGGCACACTCTCCTGCTGCTGTTGTCCACATGATGTTGGCCAAGAGGTGATGTTAAGCCTCTGTTCATGCCATCATTTTCCCTGCCATCATGGAGCTTCTCCTTGAGTCTGTAAGCCAAAATAAGCCCTTTCCTCCACAAGCTGCTTTTGGTTGGGTTCTTTTCTGCACAGCAACAAGAAAGCTGTCTACAATAGAGGGATTGCCTAGACTAGGTTACCTAGATTAGATTACCTTGATTAATTAAGCTGGAAAGACCCATCTTAACTGGCATCATTTCATGGACTGGGATCCTGGACCATATAAAAGGAAAGATCTGGCTGAGCACCAGGATCCATTGCTTTCTACTTCTTTGCTATTGACTGAATGTGACCAACTACCTCAAGCTCCTGCTGCCACGATGAACTATTATCAGAACTGTAAACTGAAATAAACTCTTCCTCCCTTCACCTGACTTTTTCACACATTTTGTCCCAGCATCAAGAAGGTAACTAATATAGAAAATTGGTACAAGAAATGGAACTCTTGCTGTGATAAACCTGACCACGTAGCTCATAGGCCTTTGGAACTGGTTTTCAGGAGGAATGTGGAAGAATTTGAAACTTTGAAAACTAGAAAAGCCCTTGGATACTGTCTGATGGGGCCATTCTGGTGGGAGCTTGGGAGAACTTCACTAACACACATGGGGATTGATGTTCAATGGTTAGTGCCTGGCCAAGAGAAGTGGTGGGCTGAACCCTGGGCAGGTGTATCTATATGGCAACGAGTGTTCTCCCGCACTTGTGAGAGATAAGTTTAAAATCCAGGAGGGACTCCCACATGCTGAGAAGCACCTGCTACCTCTCCATTACCCCTTCATAAAAGTTTCTGAAGAAAACTCCCAGAACTGGTACTGGGGGTGCAGACAGACAGACAGACAGACAGACAGAGAACACTTGCTGAGTATGCACAGTCCTGGGTTCAATTTCAAGCACCATCATAATAATAACGAATAACTAAAATCAAATTGCCAGAACCCAACCTGGCACTGCCACTTCCCAGTTCTGGAGCTGGGATTCTTCAACCACTTAATTTCCTCAGCTGTAAAATAGTTGTTAATGGTGACAGTGCCTGTCTCGGGCTTGTCACGAAGGTCAAATGAATGAATGTCCCAAGGTGATGCTGGAAAGGAACTCCAGAGGGACACCCCTCCACAGGGAGTAGGAGAGAAGGGCCATGGGCTTGTTGCCCTACTCTGTGCTTTTCTTGATTTTATGTGGACCTTGCAAGTGTCTGTCTAGCTGTGTGACAACATACATTACCAGCAGACTAAAAGCCCTGATCCATGCTAATGCCTGCCGAGGAGCTCCAGGTCAGCTGCAGGATGCATTTATGAAACACCGTCATGACTTATAGGCACAACCTGCTCTTCCAGAGACTCGCACGTGCACTGGCTCTCTTTTCACTGATTGATGCTGTCGCTGTCTCCCTGAGTGCCTGGTCACACTTGCTCCCAAGTGCATGTGCAAGTTCACACCCTTCTCTCTGCTGCACTCCTTTTTTGCACATATGCTCTCACTTCACTCACCCAAAGATACCTTTACACCTACAAATACATGCCCTTGACCTTTGTGCCCTCCATCCTCAGACCAGCAGATATTATAGAGCTTACAAGTTCCCACAATAACAGTCAAGTATCTGCAAACACTACTCACAGGGCTGGAAGTAGACCTTCATATGTGTGCAGAGCTCTGGACACCCAGATGCACCTGCCCAGGGATATTCAGCTTTCAAAGATCTTTATCAGTGGCCCAAGATTGCCAGAGAATGGATTTTCCTGCAGCCCACCTGCACTCTGCCCAAACACCCCACACCCGGCCCAGAGAGATCCTGTTATTGTCAGCTGGTGCTTAAGGGGGCCGGCACTTGTGACCCGAGAAAGGCAGGTGTGCCTAAGGATAGCCGCCTGCTTTCCCCAGCTCAGGGTCGGGGGAAGAACTGAGCTGAATATGCACCTATGCAGAAGGGCAAAGAGCCAAAAATAACTAGGAGCAACAGCATTTCAACTGACAAGCCCAGAAATAGAGCTCATTCTAGAGCGTGCCAGGGCCACAGAGCGAGTGATTCCCAACCTTCAGCATCCCCAGAAAAAAAAGAACTGTGGGGCTGGGGAGATGGCTGAGTGGTTAGGAGTGTTTGCCAGTTAAACATGTTGGATCAGAGACCACCAAGTTCGACTCTTAGAACCCATGTAAAAAACTGGGCATGGCCGTGCATGTATGCAACCCCAGTCCATGAAGAATCACTGGAGCTCACTGATGGACAGCAGCTCTGGGTTGAGACAGAGACCCAATTCCAAGGAAGTATGTGGATGAATGATAAGAGAAAGACACCTGATGTTCTCCTCTGGCCTCTTCTTGTGCACATACATGGGTGGGGCACACATCTGCACACATGTTCATATGCTATGCATCTGTTGTCTGGAAAATTTCCTCCACATTGAAAGGTGTAAAGAACAATTGCCAGGGCTTTATCAAAAGCAGCAAGTCATTTCATGAGAGAAGGCATGGGGAAATGCCCACCTGAGATTCCTAGAAGGGCTGGAAGTAGACCTACGTATGCATGCAGTGCTCTGGACACCCAGATGCACCTACCCAGGGATAATCAGCTCTCAAAGATCTTTATCAGTGCTCCAAGATTGCCAGTGAATGGATTTTCCTGCAGCCCACCTGCACCCTGACCAAACACCCCACACCCAGCAGACCTACATATGTGTGCAGAGCTCTGGACACCCAGATGCATCTTCCCAGGTTGAATCTCATCCAGATGTATGAGATTAAGGCGCCCCCTGTGCCAGCTGTATACAATAACGCACAAGGTCTTTTGGCCTCAGGGGGAGATAAGAGTTCGTAAAGAGGAAAAGATCTAGGGAACAATGAGCTCTATATAGTGGTTTCTTTGGAGTCGCCATGTCATAGTCAGCCACACACTACTGGGATTAACCATCAAACCAGGCACAGTTATGGGGAGAAGGATTTATTGAAGTTACAGATCCGGGGCAAGTTCCATAGTGGCCAAAGAGGCTGGACCCCCTTTCACAGGTCTAATCAGGTGGGGGGCATCATCAACACCATGCACACACACACACACACACACACACACACACACACACACACACACCACCACCACCACCACCACCACCACCAGCAAACAGGCACAGTGGGGGAAGGGAGGGGGAACAAGAAGGAAGAAAGAAATTTCCTTCCCCTGGAGTTTCCTTACATCCTATCCCCTACTCAGAGGGTCCCTACTCTGGAGGAAGGGCTCAATCTGGAGGAGGGACCTTTTCCTTTAGTTAATCCTTCCTATAAGCAACCTCAGAGATTCACCCAAAATGACTGTGGATTACTAAACAGGTCATGTTGACAACAAAACTTAAGCATCATAGCATGCTCTGTAGGTAAACCCCCATCCTGAGACTGAAGGGTGAACATCTGCATGGAGTAATCCTGATATAGTGACCCCCACTGAGGTGCTGTTTGGGGTCCCCTGTTCTGTAAGCAAGTCCTCACCTGAGGCTGAGGGGGGAGCATCCAAGGAGTAATTTTGACACAGGAAGCTCCATCAAAATGGCTTTTTTGGGGGCTCCCTGTTCCTATAAATAATCCCACTCCATGCTGTGTAAGTGACCCCCAAGTAACTCACCAAACTGTATTGGTGTCATTGTACTTTGGTCTGTCATCTGAGCCGTATTTGGGGTAAAGGCATGTGTTCCATCTCCCCAGGAAAAGTATCCTGCAACAACATCACACACACACCACAGTTATATTTTGCTAGCAAGATGACAAGAAAGGGGATCTGAGTTTGAACCTCAGCACCCACACAAAAGCCAGCCACTGCAGCACCCATCTGTAAATCCCAGTGCTGAGGACACAGAGACAAGGGATCTGCGGCTACCTAGTCAACCCAAATCAGTGAGCTTTGGGTTTAATGAGGGACATGGTCTCAAAGATACTTTGGCGTATGAAGAAAACATTCATGTTAACCTCTGGCCTCCACCCGTGTGTACTAATGTTCATGCTCACCCCACACATGTGGGGACACACACACGTGCAAGAGCAGGTGAAGTCTGCTTTAAAGCCAGGGGAAGCTCTCAGGTAACACAAGCAGGGCCACAGGAAGAAGCTGCAGGCCACCCCAAGGCTCAGAAGGTGTGCTGAGGAAGAAGAGATGAACGGGACGGTCTAAGGAAGGAATAGAAGGTAACTGGCCAATCGGGAGGATGCAAAACAAAGAACAGGTAAAAATGGATTCTGGGAAGGTAAGTTAAGGGATCACAGGAAAATAAAAATACTGAAGGTAAAGAGGCCTGCAGGGTTTAGCTGGACCCCAGAGGTTGAGAAGAAAGATTTTGGTTTGTGTTCCCACCAGCAAGCTTTTCTTTCTTTTTTTGCTTTCTTCTCGTCCTTTTAGATAGGAAAGGCAAATGTCTTCAGTTTATTCACCACCCTTTTGAATAAAGCAACATTGCAAAAAGGGGGAAGGGGTGGCGGAGGCCAGAGGACAATGGGATTTCCCAGAGCTCTGAGTGTGGAAATAGACGGGGAGACTACAGGGAATGAGAGAGAGAAAGAGAGGGGAGGGAAGGAAGGAAGACAGAGGGATGGAAAGCCAGAAACATGAGCATGTGTGAGAGCACCCCACACATGAGCAGGAGTGAGCACACAGCCATGCTCAGGAAACAGGCCCTACTTTCAGCAAGTTTATGGTCTATGTGAGGAGAACAGGCCACTGACCAATCTCAGTATGAGGCAGAAGTGGCCAATGTCACCGAGAAAACTGACCAATTGCGCTTTGACCTGAGATGGTGAGGGACGGTGGCCTTTGCCTGGCCCTGGAAACAGGTAAAGGGACAGGCCTCACTCCATAGAGCATCTCCTTTATCTCATCAAACCTAGGGGCCATGTTTCTCTGGGGACCGATCTCTTTGTGCTGAACATCCTTTCTGCCTGGAAACGCCACATGGATTGTGCCAGGCCAAGTGTGAGTTGCTAAGGACCCACAGAGAGAAGACAACAGACTGAGAGCTTTTCACAGGCAAATTATAGTCTGTCTAAAGGACTCTCTCTCTCTCTCTCTCTCTCTCTCTCTCTCTCTCTCTCTCTCTCTCTCTGAGATGATCCTTATTATAGGTCCTTCCATGCTAATTTTTAAATTCTTTTTGAGACAGGGTTTTGTATGTAGCCCTGTCTGGTCTCATCTGCTCATTCTTCCAGTGCTGGGATTACAACAATTACAAACATGCACTTTCACACCTAACTTGCTTCCTAATTTTGTTTTTAATAAAAATGCCCTGTCTTTGAATAAAATTAATAGCCAGTATATTTCAGGATTTTTTCTAAATATTTTACTTGGCAAGTTAATAGTGAGCCAACTACACTGCTCCCTAAGATTCTGTTGATCTTAAATCACCCCAAAGTCTGTGAACAACTGGCCAAGGGTCCTTGAGAGCCTTGGCTAGGGGCCATGCTTTCTCCTTCCTTTTAGCTCCAGGTCCCTGGCTGTCTCCTTCGGGTGCCTTGCTTCTTTTCTGGGTTGGGTGTGGAGTTGCTCTCCTCTCCCTGTCTCCCTAAATGGGAGGTGATAAACTGACTCACACCGAGGCAGCCCTTGGGGGGGGGGAGGCAAATTCACACAACCTCCCCTGGGGGCCTTCAGATTTTAGTGGGGTATAAAAACTTAAATCAAACCAATGAATTGTAATGATGGAGTTTCAAGCCGTTCCACCCAGCTGTGGGGAAAATATATTTATTTTTAAATAAAGGATTTTCATCTGAAATCAAGCCACACCCTTCAAGTAATCTGCTAGAGAGGAGGCAAGGGTAATAAGTGATTCTGTCTTCCAGACCAAAATGTCACTGTGGAAAGAAATCCCGACCTTCCCTCTGCCCTTCTCCACTATGATATTCATCAAGCAGTCTCACTCCCTGTTCTCTTCTGGGCAGCAGAGTCGCTCAGTAGTCTGTCATAGAGGACCAAACTGCGTTTGGGTCAGTTTTATGAAACATGCCCATTGCTCCCTGGATTCCCATGGAGTAGAGTGGTGCTGAAATGCCATGGAAGATAAACGAACAGGCAATTGGATAGGAAGTACTAGATTAAATACAGCCTGGCTCCATGGGGCACCTGCGCATAGACTGCACTTGGGCAAATGTAACCACTTAAAGCCCAGAACGCTTTGAAAACTGACTCCCTGAGTCTTGTCAGCAAACCACCTAAGGGATCCATTCATTTCCCTGAGAACAGAAAGTCTGAGCCACCAAGGAAACAGGGAGATCCTAGAGGAAGGCTGGGGAAGACAGATGGGACATGCCACACGTGCTGTTATACTTGCTGAAGTCCCCTCCCGCACATACATTAAAAGCATCCTCTGGCCAGGCATGGTGGTGCACAGAGGTAGCAGGACCCCAAGTTCTAGTCCAGCCTGGGCTACAGAGCATCATGACCTTGTCTTTTAAAAAAAGCATAATCTGTGTGTTTTTTTCTTGATGGAAAAAAATTTAGACAGGATCTGGGACAAAGCCGCCCCGTCTTTTGTTCTCTTGAACACTCAATGGAATAAATAGTTCCCTGCATCCCAGAGGAGAATTTTAAGTACGTTGTTTCTGCAGAAGTGGGGCAGGGATACTGGCAACATCTGTCACATCTCCCAAAATTCCTCAGTGTGGTCGCTGCTGGCTGGGCAGGAGGACCCTTCTCCTGTAAGGTGGTGGTTCTGGTTCTGGGAGAGGAAGCTCAGAACCATAACCTACTTGGGAACTTGCCAGGCACCTTCTCACCCCCACCCAGGACCCACTGACACGGCCACCATCTGCTTGAACAGTTGCTCCAGGTGTCTCTCACTAGACTGAAGTTTGAGAACCTTGCAAAGCTCACTGAGGGGTCTCACACAGGGCCACAGATCATAGGTGACCTATAAAATAAACAAACACAAAGCAAACAAACCAAAAACTAAGGGTTGGCTCTAAGCAACCCTGGATGTCTTTTCCTCACCACCAGCTTCTGTCCCATGCCTGTTGTGACTTGACCCACGGTGACAACTCCATGGCTGTGTCCTGACTTCCAATCTATTATGCATTCCAGTCTGCACAAACCCACCAGTGCCAAAGGAAACCGTGGGGAAACTTTCCAGGATGGGTTGTTTCGCTGCACCAGCAGTAGACCCCCAAACAGTTGTCTGACGACTGCCCCAGAGCTTCAAGGCATTCCCTGAACTCATGGCCTGGTCCCCCACAGTGGCCCTTCTCTGCCTGGCGGTCGCAGAGCCTGGGTAGGCAAACTGCCAGTCCCAACCTGCTCTCAAAAGCCTAGGAGGTGTCCTGATTTTTTAAAAGCCCTTTGCGCACTAAAAGGGCTTCACCCCTTTCATTTGGGGTTTGGGTCCCTTTGTACTGGCCTAATTAATTCATTTTCTCCTTTGGTCCAAAGTAGATGCCAGAGCACGGGAAGCAAATCAAATTCAAACCCGCCCTGGGCGCCAGTACTCTGGACAATTAAAACAAAGAGCGCAGCGGCGGCACCGCACAAAACCCCGGGGAAACATCCAGAATGTGTCGCCAATCAGGCGGCAGGGTGGGGCGCAGCCCGGGCTCTAAACGTGCCAACAGGAAGACAGGTGTACAGGTGGAGGTTGGCAGGGGTCAAAATCCATCCCCGCGGGCTGGGAGCTGGGACGCTGCGGGGCTCAACTCCAGAGATCACCCTCACCCTCGTTCCCTGCGGGAATGGCGCCCCAGCCCAAAATAATCCAAAAGCCACCCAATAAAACCCATTGCCCATTGCCCGGGCGCGAAAGTGGGCTGCGCGGCCCGCAGGAGAATGGGTGGGGGTGGGAGGATGCGGGAAGAAGGGAAAGATGGAGCGGGGAGGGAGTTAGGGAGAAAGGACGTGGAGAACAGGGAGAAAGTGGAAAGAGAGAGAGGTGAGAGGGGGAGAGGAGGGGATCGCGCGAACAAGGGCGCGGGAGGCTGGCGGA